>CAEFZY010044968.1:0-36415 GCA_903066815.1 Brachyrhaphis roseni
AGCAAGTTAATTACAGACAACATGCTAATGATTCCCCATATGCTACTGACAGTTATCATGCTAACATTAGCATTTTGAAGGCGGTGCAATAATATTAGCTTGCATTATCTTTTTCTCTCAGGTTAGACGTCTGCCTTGCACAGCAAGGCAGATTATTAACATTAGCACAAACATTAGCAGTTAACTGCTCCCCCTAGTGCAATAAGATTAGGCTGCTTTATCTTTTTCTCTCAGGTTAGGAGTCTGCGTTCCGCAACATGGCGGAAGACTCAGGGCCTACAGAAGAGGTCAGATGTCAGAGCTGAATGTAAAAAACTATAACATGGCGGAACTGTAGGTTACTACAGAGGAGGAAGGAACTGATCTTCAGAAGTACTTGTGTTTTGGACATTATATAACTGATTTAACATAATCACTGTAACACATGGGATTAGATTAGCCAATTAAAATCAAGCTTACTGAAAATTTCAAATTAAAAGCCTTGAGAATTTTTACATTTGATAATTGCTCTTTCGGATATTATGTAACGGATTTAACCCAATAACTCTTACACTTGGGATTAATTTGGCAATTTAAAATTAAACTTACTGAAAATTTCAAAATAAAAGCCTTGACAGTTTTATATCATGTCGTTGATGTTGTGGCCATTATACAACTGACTTACCTGGACCACTGTTACACATGGGATAAGTGCTGCCATTTAATATGAAGCTTACCAAAAATTTCAAAATAAAACACTCCATATTCTTGTCAGGTTAGTGCAAAGCCGTTTGTGGCGCAATAATATTAGCTTGCATTATCTTTTTCTCTCGGGTTAGACGTCTGCCTTGCGCAGCAAAGCAGATTATTAATATTAGCACAAACATTAGCATTTAACTGCTCCCCCTAGTGCAATAAGATTAGGCTGCTTTATCTTTTTCTCTCAGGTTAGGAGTCTGCCTTCCGCAACATGGCGGAACACTCAGGGCCTACAGAAGAGGTCAGAGGTCAGAGCTGAATGTAAAAAACTACAACATGGCGGAACTGTCAGTTACTACAGAGGAGGAAGGAACTGACCTTTAGAAGTACTTGTGTTTTGGACATTATATAACTGATTTAACATAATCACTGTTACACATGGGTTTAGATTAGCCAATTAAATTCAAGCTTACTGAAAATTTCAAATTAAAAGCCTTGAGAATTTTTGCATTTGATAATTGCTCTTTCGGATATTATGTAACGGATTTAACCCAATAACTCTTACACTTGGGATTAATTTGGCAATTTAAAATTAAACTTACTGAAAATTTCAAAATAAAAGCCTTGAGAGTTTTATTTCATGTCGTTGATCTTTTGGCCATTATACAACTGACTTTACTGGACCACTGTTACACATGGGATAAGTGCTGCCATTTAATATGAAGCTTACCAAAAATTTCAAAATAAAAGCCTCCATATTCTTGTCATGTTAGTGCAAAGCCGTAGGTGGTGCAATAATATTAGCTTGCATTATCTTTTTATCTCAGGTTAGGAGTCTGCCTTCCGCAACATGGCGGAACACTCAGGGCCTACAGAAGAGGTCAGAGCCGAATGTAAAAAACTACAACATGGCGGAACTGTCAGTTACTACAGAGGAGGAAGGAACTGACCTTTAGAATTACTTGTGTTTTGGCCATTATATAGCTGATTTAACACAATCACTGTTACACATGGGATTAGATTAGCCAATTAAAATCAAGCTTACTGAAAATTTCTAAATAAACGCCTTGAGAATTTTTACATCTGGTAATTCTTTTTTGGACATTATATAACTGATTTAACCCAATAACTCTTACACTTGGGATTAATTCGGCAATTTAAAATTAAACTTACTGAAAATTTCAAAATAAAAGCCTTGACAGTTTTATATCATGTCATTGCTCTTTTGGCCATTATACAACTGACTTAACTGGACCACTGTTGCACATAGGAGTAGTGCTGCCATTTAATATGAAGCTTACCGAAAATTTCAAAATAAAAGCCTCCATAGTCTTGTCAGGTTAGTGCACAGCCGGAAGGCGGTGCAGTAATATTAGCTTGCATTTTCTTTTTCTCTAAGGTTAGACGTCTGCCTTGCACAGCAAGGCAGATTATTAACTTTCTCAGATTAAGACTCTGCCTTGCGCAGCAAGGCAGAGCATTAGCATTAGCATTTTACCTTAAATATGATATTAGGTATTTCTTACTTGTTAGCCATGTTTAGTATACTGAATGGAGCAAGTTAATTACAGACAACATGCTAATGATTCCCCATATGCTACTGACAGTTATCATGCTAACATTAGCATTTTGGCTAATTCTAGCTTATACACACATTTTTACATACTGATTGGTGCAAGTCAATGTTAGTCATCATGCTTGTGACTCTCCATAGGCTATTGACTACAATGTAGCTTCCCTTAGCATTGATGCAAATTTTTAGCATCAGAACGCTGGGTCCAAACCGACGGGCACACTTTGGCAGGCCCCGGTTAAATTTCTTCAGGAATTTTCTAGTTCTACCTGCTCTCTTTAGTATATACGCTTAATGCTGTAATTAATCTTTCATATTTGTTTTTTTTTTTTGTTTTGTTTTGATTGTGAAGCAGTTAATCCTACTTTGCTGCTTTTGTTTGTGGCCCTTTTGTGTTTTTTCATCAGCCGGCTGTTGGACCTGACAGCCAACAGTTCTTAAGTTTGATTTTGCCCGAGTTTTTTCTCTATTATTAGTAACAAAGTCATGTGAGCTTTGGATAGAGGGCTAAATAAAAGACAAGATTTATTGCAAATCGTTAGCTTCCTTCTCTTTTTTTATAATTTTTTTTATTTCTCACATAAATTGGAATTTTACAAATACTAAGCCACAGAAACTGGCTGTATTGAGTTGCATCAAATGATAATTGGATTATTTTAGTCTGTGCTGATTTATATTAAATTAAATGGATTTAAATGGACCGTGGGAAATTGGATTTGCAATGGACTGCTGTATGTTTTATTCTTGTATTGTGCCCTAAGATGAATTCTATGGTGAATTTTCACAACACAAATAAACTGAATTAAACCAAATTATAAGCGCGCCTTTGTGTGGGAATTACTTGCACACGTGCCTGTGTATGTAAAGGCCTCCATTTCACCTATTCTGCTTATGAAGCACTATCTAAATGTCATTCTGGCCCCTGCAGGGCTTAGCTTCCTGGTACCAAAGGATTATGGGAAAAATGTCAGGGAGGTGCTGACGAGAGCAAATGAGAGCAAAACTGTAAGAAACGGATAGAAGAGATGAGGAGGCAAATAAAGAGCCAGACACCGAAAACTGGGATTTTGGATATAGGGATGAATGTCAGGAATTAATCAGAATCATTGGTAATGTGCCCACAGGCATATAAATACTGACACACAGGTGACATCACATAGCCCCTGGTGAAATAACTCAGAGGGTTCCTTCTACATCCTATCTACGTCGGCGTGTGTGCGTATGTGTGTGGGTGTTTTGGAGTTTGTGTGGTATACTCAGATTACCATATTCTGAGACAGATATTAATTTACTTAGTTAACACTGTAGTGTTTGATCATATCAATAAGTGAACAGAAACAACAGAGGACAAAGACAATTTAATTAAGAAAAAAGAGCCAGCATTGGACAGACACAAAATTACTGCTGAACGTTTACCGAACATGACAACCCCTTGAGAGACTGCAATTAGCTGGAAGGCACATTAACACTTTGCCTCGATTTAGACTGTCACAAAACCAGTTTTGTACCTTGGGTGGCTTGCTTGAAGCTGATATAAATAAAAGCTGTCCTTAAGATGGTTGATTAATGATTACATTACAGTTACCAAAGAACAAGCCATCCTATCAGGAGTGACAGCACCGGGATGCGCGTTTACTGTAGTCGATGATGTGTCAGAAATTAACAGCGACTGAAAACAAAATGTTAAGTAAATAAACTGCTCAGGAAAACACTAAATATGAGGGGAAAAAAAGGTTCATGTTCAAAGTTGCTAGAAAGACAAATTGGGGAATGTGGACAAAACGAGGAGGCAGATGGAAAAGAAATATGCCAGGGTGTGAATTTCAGCACAGCATCCACAGTAGCCAGGGCAACTGGTGAGTCTTCTGCTGGTGAAGAGCACTGTCAGACAGGACTTGAGCCAGGGCTAACATCTGTGTTGTGATACTAATCGGATCCACTTGGACACAGAAGCGCAGATTTGTATCCAACAAAGAAATAGAACTAACAGACACATAAATAAAATACAGAGCTATATTTGGGAGGCTGCAGTGCAGTGTTCAGCATGTTGCTTGTTTGGATCTTGGACAGGGCCATTCTATGCAAAGTTTGCATCCTCTTCAAGTTTGCATGGTGGTTTTTATTGGGTTTACTCCAGTTTCCTTCTACAACCTGAAAATAAAAACAGTGGTAGCTCTGGGTTGGTTGTCTCATTATTTATGCTTGACTAAATTTCTAATATGAATATATTGCCAGGAAACTATTTCGTTTTATTGTAATTTGATAAATGATAACTGAAACAAGCTCAATACAGGAATTGTAAAAAGAAAAAAGAACCTCTTTTACCCTTTTAGGCGCTACAATAAATTCTACTAAACCTTTCCTGTTTTAGGTCGGCTAGGATTACCATACATTTTTCTATTTGCTAAATGTCAGAATAGGGAGATAGAGAATGCTTTAAAAGGTTTTAGAAAACCAACTAAAATTATTAGTTTCTATAATAAAAATAATGACTGACTTTGCTATGTAAATTTTTGATAAATGAAACCATTCGATTTAAATCAAGACAATACCTCAAACATATTGCTTTCTTGGGTGACATAAAGAAATAATGATTTCCTTCAATGCTGTAATTATTGGTTATACTGTGTGGATCTGTGCAAGAAAAAATCCAAATAAAATACATAACATGACCTTACAAAGTGTGAGAAAACTTAACAGCACAAAATTCTTAGTTATAAACTTACACAAAATACATTCTCTACGTATATGTTTTAGTTCAAAAACTGTGAGACACACTGCTTCCGGCACTCTGCAGAAGTCATGCTGTGCTGCTGCGCTGTGAATCACAGGCCTGTCTACGTGAAGAATTCCACCATCACATTTAGAAAGATCCCTGTTCAAAAACACAGTAGCGATCAATGGTAATTCAGGAAGCACAGCGTTGCAGCCATCAGGCAATGGTTTTCCGTAATTCAAACTGTGGTTCCTCTAACTCCCACGGCTGCTTGCATTAATCGCATTAGGCTTGCTGCTCCCTTGTGCTTGTTGATGTGACCCTATTTCTCTTGAAAGACCACAACCTGTAAAAGGTTAAAACCATCAGCACAGTTGTACTGAACACGTGAGAGATGTAGTTCCAATTTCAGCACATGCCATGTGAGTAGAGTGTTTTTAAATTATTGACTTCAGCACTGCAATTATTTAATCTGCTCTGGACAAAGTGATGTAGATGGACACTCTGCTTTAAGATCAAAACATTTACAAAATTGAGACTTTTTGGCGTATTTCCTTTCTTATTTTTTGCAAATGGGTCATTAAACATATCCATTTGAAAATGTGCAACTTTATTATGAAAATGAAGATTGTCTTCTAGTTTTGGTTCTGGCTTGGCAATGAAAAGAAAATAATTTTTCATCTTCAAACAAAATTAACAGGACAGCAATCATTATTCTTTATCTGCCAATTTTCCTCTATGTGTTATATTAACCAAGTTTTGGGCAGAATAAGAAAGTAGATGAAAAAAAAAGGTATGGAAGAACTTGAAAGAATGTTGTTGTTTTTTTTCAGTGTTGTAGCAGAAAGATGATTCCAAGCTAAAAGCTAATGTAGTTGATGCAGTTTCAGATATGTGTCATAAAAAAAATAAAAAAAATCACAATTGGTTTCATATGTAGTTGTGTATCAGCCAGTGTGCCCATATCAATCCCAGTACATTGTTGAAACAGCGAACAATAGGGGAGTCAGCACTGGAACTGGTCCACGAAACAGTGGAGAATGGTGGCCTGATCTGATGAATTATATTTATTTTTCACATCATATTGATGGCTGAATGCAAATTTCTGAGGATCATGTGGCACCATAAGACGATATAAAAAGAAGGCAAGGAATAGAAATTAGGACCAGCCACGCATTTGGATGCTTCATGGAGACATATCTAAGCACTGCTGCAAACCAGGAACATCTGTTCATGAAAAAGGTATTCTCTGCTAGTCATTCCATGATGTTCTAAATAATTAGTGCTAAAGAGTTAATAGGAAGAACAATATTTTGAGCTTGGTTATTTTGTAGTTTCTTTTTCTTAAGAAAAGCATTAATCTACTAAAATTGTGAACTCCCAAAAAACACAACATTCTGATTGCGGCATCAACAATAATGGTTTGTCTCAACCTACAAACCGTTATTGAAAATCTATGCATGACCAATCACTGCCCACACATTTGTTAATTAATCTCTGTACCAGTTTAAAGCCTATCTCAATTTTGAAAAATGTGTACAAGCTAATCTTTGCAGGTGATCAAAAACAAATTGGGTCTTCTATAAGAAAAAAAATAGAAGACCTATAAGAAAGAAAAACAAAACTAATGTGATTAGTGTCTTTCCATGTCTTTACTGGTAACTTGGCATAGAATAATCTAAAAAAGAAGAGGCTCTAGTTTTGATTTCAAGAGTAACTGTAAAAGGCCATTTTTTTCTGATATATTCCCAAAAACCATAGGGTGACATGAACTGAGGAAACCTGACAGCTGCAAGTTGTGTTCTCTTCACTAAGATGTAAGGTTTTAGAACCCCTTTGAAAAATAAGCGAAAAACATTAATTGTCAAATTATAATGAAAGTTTAGAAACTAAATGTTGTCAAGCCCGACTGAAGCAATGATAAGTGACAGTAAGAAGTAGGGAGAAAATAACTGCAGAAACGTTAACTGCAGAAGTTGGCATGCAGTGGCGAGGCTTAAGTGTAATTTTTTCTGTGGACAGCAGATATCATCCAACCTTTAGCCTAATGGTGTTGTAGAGTTCTCACCACATTATGTGATTGCTTCAATCAGGCAATAAAGACCTCCAATAAAGTAGGTGGAAGGACTGATTATCTTTTTCTTATGCCTACGTTGTTCAGAGGATGGAAGAGTAATGATTTTTTTTTTTTTTTTGGGAAAAGTACCTTTCTGAAATAACCTTCAGATTTCACTTAAAAGTTTTCCTCAACATTGGCTAAGGTAAATACATTAATTGAGCATATGCCACACAAATCAATAGAAATGACTACATGACAATGATAATTTCCGATTTTTGATTTCCCCACAGTGAAGTAAGACTTTTGCTATAAAGTCAGTATTTTCTGTGCAAATATAGACTTCTTTTTTTTTCAGAAGAGAAACAGTTTTTACTGTGAACCTGGTGCTGTGTCGGTTAGATTTGTATGATGCCTCCTGAGATAGATGGGAGAATTGTTTTCTTTTGGGTTCCCTCACAAAAGCATTGCACTCCCCTGTATGTATGTCAGTCCTTGCATCACCTTGGATACAGAAAGTATTCCTGCTACAATAGAAAGTTTTTGTACACCTTTTATATGTTGTTTGTGAGAAATCTTGGGTTTTACATATTTTTCTTTAGGATACAAACACACCACAAATTATGTACAAAATGTCAAACATGGGCTTTCCATCCCTGCTCCAAAACAAACATGACAGAAAAGCTGTATGAAGGAAAGAAAGAATGAAAGAAAAAAAAAAGAGACAAGAGTATTTTGAGGTATTTTGCCACAGAAATGTTGCTGACAGTTTTGGTTTTGGAGATAGTGGTTAATAAAGGACCTGATTTAATGTTGAATCTCATCTCTCAGTTATTTGTCCACCAAAAGTTATCACATAAAAGAAACATGAACACCTAGCTTATGGTTCCATTTTGCATCAGATAATTAGAAATGTATAAGCACATTTTTTGCCAGGGGAGCAGTCAAGAGCCATATTTTGTTTTAATTGTAGAAAAATGAATCCAGAATCTAGATAAATGTACAGTAAATATTTCTGTACTTCATTTTTGTGCAAAGCTGCCTGCCTGCCTCTTCACTGCCAACTGCTAATGTCATAAACCTTGAATATTTGATTTTTGTTGTGACTGATGAATCATTACAGAATTTTTATACTGACGTTTATGATTGGAGCTCCAATATAAACTTGTTTTCAGTTGTCATAAGAGACTGCTGGAAAATGTTTTATAGTTAACTGGGACCTTGCCACTTGCGCACATTGCTTCTTCCTTTGTGGAACCAATGTAGGCACTAAAGAAAGACCCTGCCTTCAGTTACACGCTGGCATCGTCTCTTCTAGTGGTGTAGTCTTGCTCAGAATGCTTCCTCTGGAAGTCTAACTTTTCTATGTTCTAATTCATTTCAAGAAATCTTAAATATTTTTATTTGCGATTTTTATTTTTTTATTAGTTGTGGTGTTATTGTTGAACTATCTTTAAAAGTAAAAACATCCATCCATCCTTCCATCATGGTGCAATCTCAGTTCACCATCAACAGGGGTTCTAGTGATACTGGATGAAACACCAGTCTTTTAGAGGTTTCACCAGTTGGATGTTTTAGATAACATTTTCAAAATTCTGCATATGAACAAAATGTATCATAATTGACAACTCATATAGAACTTACCAGGCAGTTTAAGCTGAAGTTCTAAAGCTTATACTGCAGGTTTGTAATAGCGTGCATTCAAAGCGTCCCCGATTGCTTTTGTATGTTTCTTTGTGTGTTCCATTGTTTCAAAGAGGTGGGCCATCTATCACCATTAGGGTCAAACAGAGAGCTCCACTCACACCCAGGAACAATCTAATTCTGTTAAAAACACCTCTTGCCACCACTCTTTCCTCCTTACTTTTTATGTTGGTGGGTTTCTCTGGATCACTTTCTTGTTTTCTCCCCCTTCTCTCTCTTCCTCCATAGGATTTAAGGAACAGACTTCAACAGATGAAAACCTCCCAAGCATGGCTGAAGTAATACCTCAGACTCACAAATGCCAAGCCAGGCACACACAAACACACCCCCACACGACTTTCTATCTTCACAAGGACTTGGCACTGACTTCCATTCATTTTTCATTCAAATCTATAGCGTAACCCTGACAGATACCCTAAACCTAACCATTACTAAAACAACACCGACTCTTAACCTAACCTAAACTCAATTCACATTTCAGTTCTAAATCGAACCAGTAAACAAAAAACAGCACTTTTTCTTATAGGACCAGGGGCTTTGGGGCCCATAAAGGACCCCTTAAATGTATCAAATACAAGAACTCACACACAAATACAGGCAGTCAGTATGTTGTGCCGACTTAGCTTCGGAGTGAGTGTGTAAGGTTAGATGTGAGAGTATTTATTATTCTACAAGAGAAACCAAGTGTGAGACAAGAACCACTTTAACTTTTTCAGTGTAGAAGAGCAATGCAAGCTACTGCAACACAACTGAGTGTGCAAGCTGAACATTGTTTAGATGCAACATGTCATTAAGAAAGGAAAAGATAGTTGTATAGCAAAAAAAAAAAAAAAGTGTAATAGTTTAATGCCTCTTTGGTTTGGCAAAGAACAAACGGTTCAATAAAAACGAGTCAAGAAAGGACTGTAGTCAAAATAACGTAGAATTGTTTGGCATTAGAGTAAAAAGAGCAAGCTCATCAAGTCAAAATTCAGCAGTGGGACTATTCACAAGGGCAAGAGATAATCTTTTGCTGTCTGCAGTGTCCATTTTAGAAAGAATAAACAGAGGGCTGAAATAGCTGTAAAAATCTATTTAAATAAAGAATGAAAAAAACAACATAAAACAGGGTTGTTGGCCTCAGGTCCCATCTTTCTAACACCTGCAGTTCAGCCTTGTTTGCAAGGAAAATTTAAAATCTTTCAGGCCCTCCAACATGTGACCAAAGCTCCTCATATCTTGTCTGTGGGTCAGTGACTCATTTGACCTTTTTGGCCCCATTTGTGTGATGGATGGGTGGATGGATAAGATCAGTCATCCTCCCTTCCTCCCTCACAGCCTGCCACCTAACTTTTAGATTTAAATTATTGCAGAGAAATTGTTTAAAGCAAGTAAGGTTTTGATGAGTTTACTGAATGTCTGATACTTTTTCAAATTAGGTCAATGTGAGCCCTAAGTTTCAGAATGAAAGCACCACCTATTTTCATGGCCCCTGTCAGCATTGATCAAACTGAACTTATGATTCATATTGTGGATTAGCAGGTTCAAACAGAGGTCTTACCCTCAAGCTGTTTTTCTCTAATCGATGACATAGTTGATCTGACAAGGTGCATTTAACATCACTTCACACATGAAATGGATTAAAACGAAAGTCTTTTTAGAACATATATTATGTATACTCTCCTCCCACACTTACTAAATGAAGTGTATGAGAATGAAGTCATTTTTCAAATTAGATGTGCCAAACAATCTGTTTTTGACAACCCAATCACCTGAAATAAGTGCTGCGTATCACATGAGACGAGAAGGAATTGTACTCGGTGAGCAGAGCCGAAAAGGCATGAAAGGAACTTCTCAGAAGATGGGAAGAAGTGGAGGATAAAGGCTGAAGAGGGTGGAATTTTACGTAAGCCAAGAGTAGGAGAACAGGACGAGTCATTTATTTTTCAGTTCACATATTAATAGTTTTCCCAAGAAACACGTGGGAGTCGACCTGAGCTGTCAAATGTAGCTGAAAAACAAAAGATAAAAGATAACCTCTGGAAAGAGTGATGAGACACTGGAAAGCCAATGATGAAACCTTAAAGATTCTGTTTATGAGTGCAATGCAGGTATTCACTGGTGGAGTTTGCTCAGTCAGTGATGGGCTTAGCTAGTTAGCATTTCAAAATATCACATTTAAAAAGAACAATGACTGTGTGTGTGTCATCTAACTCTAAAAATACATAGTTATAACATAAAATACTGATGGGTGCATATGAAGGTCATTTTCTCAGAAAAACGCTGGGATAAAAAAAAATGGATATATATTTTTTAAGTCTTGAGACATACTTTCACTTAGTCCTATAACCTTTGTAAATAAAAATTTGCATTCTTAGCTTTTCCTTTTCTTTAAACTCTTATTCCATTTCATACCACCAGTCAAAAAATAAATTTTAGTTTAGAGGACTCCAAAGATGTTACTGAGTAAATTCAATTATGTCCTGTAAATCTAGAAAGGATAGAGTGTTTGGATAAAACTTGGGCAGTGTCACACATTTAGAGTAAATTGTCACATGACTAGAGCTGTTTACTTTTTGAATTATACTGTGTGTGTTGATAAGCAATGGAACAATGTTACTTTGACCAAGTTTGACAACCACCCTGCATTAAGCGATATAATGGCTCAGGAGATGGGAGTTTGTCTTGTAACAGGTGGGTTGCCAGTTCTTGCCTGCTGGTGGGAGTCAGAGAGCCCGGTGATGTCGATGTATGGCAGCCTTGTTTCTGTCAGATTCCCCCAGGACTGCTGTAGCTATAATATAGTAGCTCACCAACATCACCATAGGTGAATGACTTGGTATAAAGCACTTTGGGGTTCTCTGGATTTGATAAAGCGCAATATAATTACAGGCCATTTACCATCTAGCTATCATTTTACTAGTGTGTAATAGGAGGGGTGACTGAGGCTGTACAACAGACTAGGCTGGAGGGCTTCAACTCAAGGCCTTAAGGGCCAGTGACCTGCAACATTTAGATATGTCCCTGGTCCAACATTCAGAAATCAAATTGCTGAATTACTTCCCCAGTATGTAGTCAAGTTGTCCAGAGTCCTACTCGTGTCCTGAGAAACCCAAGCCTAAAATGAGTACACCATGTAAAACTACACCCCCATAAAATTATACAGGAAGCCTAAAATTATGCAAAATATTTTTTATTTAACTCCCTAAAAAAAAATAAAAAAAAAAAAGAGCCTTGCAGATATTTTAGAGAGCATTGAATTGCCTTTGTGTCTAAGAAGTTACCAATAACATTGTCAGGATAAACTGGTGGCTCAGCAGATTTCTAAAAAGTCCCCAGGACATTGTTCTATAAAACACCCTATGGTGCAGTGCATCATCCTTATGGTGCTTTGCCAAGGTGTTTCAATTAGTCAGTATTCACATTTTAAAGTACTTGCTCCAAGAATAGAAAATTGTATGTGTTGTCTCAGCAAACACTATGCGTATAACTTGTATCCAACACAGAAGGGTATTGTAAGTTAAATGTATTGATGTTTTGACAAATGAGTCTTTTCTACTAGTTACGAAGTTAAGTGAGAAAGTGTAGAGGTGAGAAAAATCTAGACACACTTCAACTTCCCATCTTAAATGTTTGTCCTCTGCTGTCCTTTTTATATCCATCCTTCTCTCCTTTATTTATTTATTTTTTTTTACCATGGAGAATACAAGAAGCAGTGGAGCTGGATCAGTGTAGGCTCCTGCATGTAAGAATAAATGTTGGTGTATGTGTGTACAGCCATATGTTCAATAGGATTCTGAATACAGGTGCTTAAGCACATCTGGGCTTACAGAGATGAAGACCCAAGGCAGACCTAGTGCTAAAACACATCCTGTTATTGGATCTCAAATGGACACTCATGTGGACCCACACAGGATGGGTTGAGGAATCTATAAGATTCAGTCACTTGGGCCGTATGCAAATACAGACTACGACATGTGTGGCCAAATCCAAAGTGATGATACATCTATGCTCTGTGCAATAGTAAAGTCTACCACTGCAAACATGTTTTCCATATTATGAGATTTTTATCTTTTTTTTATTTATTTTTTTTCAAAACTTTAGCATCCAAAGTTACAGATTATGTCACAGAAAACTCATCCTAATATGTTTATGCTAATTTATGTAAAGACTGATGGAAGCAGCTGAGAACACAACACTGAGATCCTAGATCTTCTTTTTTTGGTTACATTTTTTGTAGGTCATTATACTGCAGTGATTTAAATTGAACCACACAACTTATTTGTCTCCAGTTTGGTTTCTTTAAACTTGACATATTACACACAACACAATTCTGGGGCATACGGAGGCTTGTGGATTAGCTTTTCTGTACGTAGCACTTCTTAGTAACCAATTCTTTTAAATAAAGGTCATAAAAATAAAAACTTTTCTTCACAAAAGGAAACAGAAAAGCCAACATCTTATAAACCAACTAACAAAATTCTTCTAAATAAATAATAATATGCCTATGTTAAAAGAAAAACATTGATTTGAAACTTTACACAGCTTTCTACAGTTATCTGGTGAGATGCTTTTGTGGCCATCTACCAGTCTCTGAGATATTTGAGGGGTTTCATGCATGTACAGCCTGTTTCAAATTAACCCATTGCATTCTCAGTGACAAAATCCAGGCTTTGACTCACCCCAGGACTTTTTTGTTCATTCTCATAGCTGGGGCACCTGGTATGTTTTGGCTTACTGTCATGTTGCAGAGTTCAGTTGTCCCTCATTTTTATTTTTACATTTTCCTCAAGGACATTCTGCTATATGTTACAATTTATGATGGGTTATATAATGGTAAGCTGATCTGGTTCTCCTGCACTCCACTATACCACCATTAAAACTGGTATAGAGTGTACTTTCCTGAAATGCTGCATTTGCTTCATGTTAAACATGTCCTCTTTTTTGGTGTACAAAAAATTGAATTTTAGATGAATGGTATCTGTCTGAAGAGCTTTTTTTTTTAAAAAAAAGAAATCTTGGTCTATTGGTCTGTGGTATTTTTATTTGGGGTTTTGTGTTTTATGAAGAATAAAGGTTTCCTCTTTGCACATCTCTCATGGAAGTCAAACTTCTGCAGCCTCGTCCTAATTGCATTAACATAACAATTCACATCAACATTTTTGTTCCATTTTGTTTTATAGGCTCACCTCAACAGTCTTAGTATTAATATCAAAAAGTTACTTCTATCCTCCAACAGAGACAAATACCAATAAATACACAAAAAAGCTGAGATAAAACAAAAGAAAGGAGAAATGTGAAGAGAATAAAATCATCCTAGTGCTGGGTTTGGCTTTTTTGTTTGTTTTGGTTTTTTTACACCTTAAGCACACATCCCCCCTCTGCCTCCACAAGACTGGCAGGTCGAAATATAATTGGTTGGTCAATTTGTCTTGCCACAGACCACGGCCCATTAATATATAAAACTGGTTTATGGCCTGAATATCACCCAGTGACCTAAACACTTATATACCCATAAACAGACAGACTGACATTGTTATCATGCCCTGTTGTGGACCATGAAAGCCACAACTCTGTAAAGTCACAACAATACGCTTCAGTGTTTGGATTCAGCCAGCAGGCGCAGTGGGATTGTGTTTATGTGTATCATTTCAAACAAAGTGTGCAGCCATGTCTCAAAGGGAGTTTTTTTTTTCCCCTCAGAGACTGTGTGTATGGGTGAGTACATGTGTATGTTTAAAGCTATTGTTGTGCTTCTCCCAGCTGAAGCCAATTAACTTCACCACTCGGCAGGTGATAAAACACACACACACACACACCCCATACACCAGTGCGTGTGCCTGTTTATACAAAGTAATATGGAGAGATATTACCACATTGACATACTTCTGGAGCAAAGAAGCTCTTTATTAGGTAGTAGTTATAAGTTGAAAAGACGACGTTTCAGGGTTTGGGGTGAAAAAGAAATGGCAGACTGATCAGTTGCTTGGTTACAGTAAGTTGTGAGATGACATTTCTGAACAATTAGTTTAAAGGTATGTCATAAGATGGGACTACATATTTACACACATATTTGTACACCTTTCTTTGAGAACTAATTGCTTCCCTAGACATTTAAATGTAGACATAAGTCAATAAAAATATACTGTACATGACTTTCTAATGTTCAAGCTGACCAGCAGAATAGAATTGAAAGGGGATTTCAATTCTATTCTGGGGATTTTGACTATGGCACAGTTGTTTGTACTGGACATACTAGTTCATGTCAGCAGAAGCATATCAAACCAGCACACTGGTTCGATGACCCTGTTCTGCTCAGGTTTTATACCTCTGACATCAAGGGGAGACTGGCGACCTGTCCAGGGTGACCCCGCCTCTCACCTGGAACGTTACCTGGAGATAGGCACCGGCACCCCACCCGACCCCACTAGAGACAAGGGTGTCCTTCCTGGGAACTGTGCATAAAAATCAGTAACACTGTGGATTCAGAGTGCCTAGTAGTCTTGTTTGTTCTATATGTATAGTCCAGTCCATTTTGTTCCTCCCATAGCTGCAGCCTAACAAAGCAAAGCATGAGAAACACTTGTTCAACCGAGGTCACTTTTAAACCCCTGCATCACTTTATTCAAAACTGTAATTTCCTGAAGCAGAGAATAACTTAACAAAATTAACTTTTCACAGCGTAATAAAGAATAAAACTATGCTTGACTCAGCTATATTTAAATGTACAGCCTGAAAAAAATTAGAAAAATGTATCTGTCCTATGGAAACAAAAGCAGGCAGTGTGTAAATTGTGTGTAGCCCCTTTGGCAGTGCTAACAGCAATTCTGCCATTTACTTTTTACTTGCCCGACTGGAAAAGGCAAACATATCCCGCTGACATATACTTATTTAAAACATCAAGTTCAAGTAGATTGCGTTTCTGAGTAAGAAAAAAATTCAGCTACATTAAATCCAACAAAAATATGATCATTATTGGATCATTATTTGAGTATGCTAATGTATAAATAGTTTCAAGCTGCATATTGCTGTATTTTAATCTCTTGCTGAGGACTTTGCGACGTGGCGGGCTCCAGCTAGACGGCGATGATGCCATTAGGTACAGTTAAAATTACGATGTTTGACTAGCCTTTAAAAATGTTTAGGTGGGTGATAAAAGCCTACTTAAATTTCAGAACACAAAGTTTTCTGGCAGAAAAAAATAAAATATTTTAAAAATAATTATTCTTGATAGTTGGATGTTTAATGGTGTGGTTTTTTGATGGTGGTTTAAATTAATATCAAAACTGGCAAGAAAAGCAACCAACTGCTGATTTAAAACATACAATGCAACCATCACCAACACAAAGCGAGACATCTGGTAAAGATTCAACAGTTATTTCCTTTACTTATGATGAGGTCCTATGGTTTTGAATTTAATGAAAGCAAACGGGTTTAACTTCTCAATGTGATTTGTGTAAAATTCAGAACTGAACAACACGCAGAGAACAAAAATACCAGTATAATAACTATTAAACCCAGAATGCACTGCATTAATCCACTTTAACTTTGTTGGAGAAAGAGGAGTTTCAGCTAAGAACTCCATGTTGTCCCAGGCAGGGAGTGTATAACTCAAAGAAAGAAAAAAAAAAAACTTACTGTCCCTTTTGGTCCACAATGTACAGGCTACATTAGTCAACAAGGCCACATCACTGTTCCTCCGTTTATTTATCCAACCTGCTGCCACGGCTCCCTTTTCTCATTCACCATGCAACTCTTTGCTAATCATTAAACAGGCACAGGAACTGTTTAGTGATTATAAAATATATAACTGTATAAATATATGTATAATAATATATATACAGTTATAAAATATATAACTGTAAATATAAGCTTAAAGGAAGAGATTTGTTGAACAGGCAGCGCTCAGTTAATCCAGGCATTTCTACACCCAAAATGGCTACCAGGGGAGATTAAAGGGTTTCTCCAACATGCATGAAAGAATCAAAGCTACACTTCAGATATGTTTGATAAGAGAATAAGATTATAACATGATATAAAGCTAAAAAGAAAAAAAAAAATCAATCTTACATAATACAAATATTCATTTAAGAATGGCTAAAGTAAATTTTTGTGTCTGACTTGAAGTAAATTTGTTAGGATGGAACAATGTTAATATTTTTGATCATGTATTAGGCTGTGCTTTGTATGATTTAATTCTTTAAACGGAATTTGGCCCACAATTTTATTTTAAGAAAAAATTTCTTACTCGTCATAATCATAAAAATGACCAGAAATTATTTTTTTGACATATAAATTAAAGTGACTTTTCCTACTAGAGTGCATTTGTAACATTTTGATCAATTTGAATTAAAGGAGACCATCAGCTTCAGGAGAATGTTAAATATATCTTTTGCTTTAATTTTGTTGTATTTCTTTACAATTTGTTATTTAAAATGTCTTTTTATTTAATTTATTTACGCTAAAGTAAATTGTAGTTTTTCATAAACTACCACTTCTGAAAGTCCATCTGTGTATGAGTTACACGGTGTCAGTGTCTGAAAGGTTTAGTGTCACGCTGTCTGAATATTTCAGTGTCAAAAATAAAAATTTAGACAACAAAGAGGGAAAAAAATCCAAAGGAAATTGTGAAGTGAAGCTGCTGCCCTTCCACAGGCGGTTCCTGTTTCATTTTTTGCTTCTCTTTCTACTATTGTTTGATGATGAAATTCAGCATTTAAACCTGAAAATTGCTAAAAATAAACATAAAAACAGGTGTTACAAAGCATACTGGATGATTGTTTTTGCAATTGGGCTAAATAATATATCCAACATAGAGTGGCTGCTCAACATGAAATCATCTCCAGAAGAATTTAGGTTGCTGTGGTGACTAGGATGATTTTTGGACTGGATGGAAGAATATAGGAAACAAAACTGGTTATGTGGGATTTTCTAACACAAATAACCTGTGACAATGTAAAGCAAGAAAATGATTGCTACTGGTACAGATATTATTGTGATCAAGTTGGCTGGATGTTAAATCAGTTCAGTCTTTAAAAAGTGTGCTGCCTTGCTCAAAGGCACTTTGATTCTTTTTTTTTATGTCCTATGGGTATCCAATCAACCTTTGTAGTTTTGGGTCAAATTTCAAAGTCTGTCATCTCTTGTATCACGTTAGTTCAAGGAATCTGACCAAAAAGCATAATATATGTACTGTATTCAGAGGGGGAGAGACTACTGGAGAAAATGGAAAGGTTGGGGACGAGAAGAAGGAACATTTCTTAATGCATGCATTCTCATGTGAGTGAGAAGGGAGGAAAAAGGAAGTGTGGACGTGTCTGGGAAAAAAAAAAAGAAAGAGAGGATGAGATTGTGTGTAAAAGAGACATTTCTGTGACCTTCTGCCTTCCAAAGCCCCATCTGACTAAGAAATGAGGAGGGATGGAGGGATGGAGGGATGACGGCAGAAGAGAGGAGACTGCTAATGAGAGGGAGAATTGATGAACAGAGAGAGACAGGGAGATGAAAGGAGTGTTTTTCAGCCATAAGTGTTGAATATTTGATTCCCCCCTCCTCCCCCCAACAATATCACTAACCCTTGTCTTTTAATTTAGCTGATTTACACAGCTACAACAAAGGAAGTACTGGAGAAGCATTTCAAAATCCAAATGCTGCTTTTGATTTGAAGATGGGCTTAGGTATTACCAGGTATTACAACATATAGCTGCAGCTGAAATGTTGTCAGCGTATCGCGCTCTAAATCTAAGATGTGCCGAAGCTGCCACCTCCTCTTTCCTTGGGGACCGCACTAATTATGATCCCGCAACGTCCGTATACATTCAGCTTTATTAACCACAAGCTCATCAGAGGGTTACTATGGTAACAACACTGAGACTGCTTTTGCATAACCTGACCAAGTGGCAGATATATTTCATCCCAGGTGCAAACTGTCAATGCAAATACTTCACCAACCTAAAAGTAATATATAATATGATATATATATATATATATATATATATATATATACAAATATATAAACAAATATATCATATTATATATTACTGAAAACAGTTCACTTCATTTGCAAGGACCATGGTATAACAGAGTCAGTCGACTGGTTTAGTTTTATTAAATGGAAAGGAATAATGGATGATGGCATTGAAAGATCAGAAAAGAAGTCTTGGCCTTTTGGAAGAAACAGAATTAGACTCAGATCTTTATTCATGCCCCAACAGGCAATTAGTCTTACACCAACTAGCGATAAAAACAAAAAACACACCAACAATTAATACTTAACTAGAGGGCAAAATGCTACTTCAACCGATGGAGCTTAAAAACACAGAACATGTTAATCCAAAACATAAAGTGCTTGTAGGACTAAAAGATGAACAATAAATAAACCCTGTTACAGCGACCCAATTCTCTTAGCTATTCTTCACAATGGGAATGACATGCATGCTTGTTCATGTGCAATCAGAGCCATGGTTGAATGTTTAACACAACTGAAACTCTGATAAACCAGGTTGGACCCTTGCTCATATTTCCACTATACACAATGAGGAGGGAAGTTAAGGCAAGCACATTTAGTGTGCAAGTCTAGATAAGTGCATTTTTACATGTAATCATGGAAAGCATTAGGACTGGGTTTAAAGTTTTGTTCAATAATGATTTGATTTATCAATCCAAAATTAAAAGAATTTTGGTTTGAGATTTTGGTTTGGCTTTTACAGAATTTATGATCTCATACAATTTGTTTCAATACACTTTCAAGAGTATTTAAATAAAAAAAATTCCCCTATTGTGTTGACTTCAAATGTGAAATGAATATTGAAATCAGAAACTTTAGAGCAAGAAAAACACAAGATATAATTTCACAGAGAAGTATGCAAGAGCCAGGTCGTTGGCGTCAAAACCCCTAAATCACAGCATAGACATTCAAACTGCTTTTAAAGTGTTTACTTACTCATGAGTTCTCCTTAAGAAAAATATTTCATCATGTGTACAGCACTACAAATTCATAAAAGATGAGGTCACTGGAAAAAGCACCTACTTTTAGATAAATGTACGTGGTCGCATGGAGCCAGCTACTCCCGGTGCGTGGGCGTTGCTTTCGTCAGGCTGCTGTCATGAGCATTACAGAAAGTAGTCGTGCTTATGGAGCTGAAAGCTCTCCCAAAGAGAAAACAAGTTAAAACCAACAGAAAAAAAGAAGCTCATTGTCCAAATATTGGAATATAAAAGAAAAACGAATTTCATTCTGCTTCTTTTGCTTACATGTTTCCTCTTTCAATTTATAATGAAATTTTAGGCACACATAATTCCAAAATCTAAATCTGGTCACACTAATAAAACAGGTTCCCTTTACAAATGAAATACCTGGAGAATGCCAGCTTTTTGCTAGCTGATGCGTCACACAGGCTCATGTTTAACTCAATGTCATGGCAGGGGGTTTAGCTACTATATCAGACTGCTTGCAGAACAGTCTAACAAGTCACCCTGCTGTTTCCCTGGTCACAGGCAACACTGTGGAAGCGGCATAAGCTTGTTTGATTTCTTCAGGGGTTGCCACCCTTTAGTCACATCCCTAAGAAGCATGTGCATGAATTTAGAATTTAATATGGTTTGCTAATCCAAATAAGGCGCTATTTTTCAGGTTGTAATAAACAAAGTGCCTTTTCTTTTGTGTGGTTCTAAAGTACTATTTTATGGTTTAAATGGCAGCAATGTTCTGTAGTGAATAATTTTAGCATTTGTCAAATGTATTTTACAGTTTCTAAAGCCAATGCTATATTCAAACTGAAAAACAAGACCCTGAAAAATATGATACTACTATTTAAGCTGTACAGATAAGAAAGAGATTTGTCAAATAAAATTTTTAAAATGCTGAACTCATTCTACAAATGCTCTATAAATTTTCACACTTTTTATGTATTTTCTATTTATCAGATGGGTATTCAAATTTGGGCATACCAATTTGCCATTCACCACAAAATAGCATGTAGTTAGTTGAGAATAGTTTCATAGAAAGCATCACTTATAAGTTGTTCCAGGCAGAATATGTGCAGATTCATAATATCTTCAAACACTAAAAAATAAACAAGAACAGAAGCCCTAATGAAGTAAGACCAATGTTGGCGTTTTGTCCTCAAGCTTTTCCAGTTTAATGATGGCCACTGTGTTTTGCTTTTCTTTGTTTTGTTTGTTTTTTTGGCAGCATAAATTAGGAGCTGCTTTGTATTTGAATACAAAGAAGAAGACGATATTGTGAAGGTTTTTGAAAGTCAGTTTATCACATGTTTCAGTTTATTATACAATTTCTAAGCCTCCCACTGAATTAGGGGCTGCATATATTGGGGGGCATGATTAATAGAACTCAGCCTGTACGTTTAATGTCTTGTGTGTTCTCGGAGTTCTCCCAAAGTTGGGGATGGGTGTAGTTTTGATTCTGATGTGGGACTCAGTGTAGACTGCTGGTATGGATTATTTAGCAGACAGTAATAGAGAATGTATCACACTGACAGGGTGTTGTCCTTTGTGGAGAAAAACATACAAAAATAAAAAAGATGTAAAAAGATGTGGTTGTAGATATATGTTCCCCTCTTAAATGAAAGCTGCACCATTATATATTAAAAAGTTACTGAAACCCAACCTAAACTTGGATGTTTCTGATATATGATATATGGCCTAACAGCACTGCGATGCTGATAAATTGATAAATACCATAACAGGTAGCAACTTTGTTAGAGGGATAACTTTAATAAGGCAAAAGACACCCAAGTCACACGTAGAAAATAGACATCACGAACAATGACAGAATCTCACAATACAGCAACTTTAGACCGCAATCATCATCATAGAAACTGTGTGGGTGGATTTTAAAACAACGTTGTTAAAAAATATCAACTTCAAAGCCTAAATCTGTTGGCATATGTGATTACAAATATGACATTATGAACTGTATTATTGGCTTTTTTAGTTAAGTGAACAAAAAAGGGTTTTTTTAGAATAGAGCAGTTTTTTTAGAAATCAACTTTTCTTCTATATTAAAATACAACATAATGTTTTTCCATTTTATCAATCAAATCAAATTGTAATTAGAGCTGACTTGACCAACAAGCTCTAACATTTTCTTGAATGTATGAGTGTAAATAGTTTTCACATAATGAGGACTTAATTTTATCTTTCATAAATGTGAATATGCTGTCAGGTAAACGAGTGTGAGGCAGCTGACAGGTTAGTCAGATGCCTGTTAGAACATATGTTTTAACTGGGGCGGAAAGGACCGTGGGTGTAAAACAATTAGGTAGATGATATAACGTAGATTTCACTGACAGTTACAGAGACTAAAAATGACCACAGAAAGTCCAGGCTGCATACAATGTTGCTATGTTCAGGATTGTAATAATTTATCTCCTATATTGGCTGAGCCTCAACACCAATTGAATGCCTTGCACTGCTAATTTTCTTTTTTAGTTGGTAGTTTCTTTTGTTTCATTTTTATTCTCCACTTACCATCAAACATCTTTATATTATTCAATATATTGTCTATTTAAAGAAATCAACCAAAATGGAAGAGTGATTGAGTTTTAGCATTACCAAGAAATAAATAAATGACAAAACCCCAAGCAAAAAGGATTAAGTTCCTTGTTTCCAAATTAAATGGAAAGTTTGGTTTAAAATTAATGAGCAAAGATAACCTTTCCCATTAAGGAGAAGAAATTTGCATTATGAGGTTTGAATAAATCATCAAATTAGTTACTCAACCATGAAGAAAAAGAAGCTGACTGATATTGATCAAAATCATAAGGAAGTAGTTGTAGTTTGTCACTGGGCACAGTGCAACTGTTATTCCTCAGGGTACCTCTAACACTAACGGTAAAGGTAAAGGAATGAGTGACACTGAAGATAATGAAATCTTGGGAACTTCAGGGGAAATTATGAAGAAAAAAAATTAATTTTAGTCTGAAACATGAGATAAAAAGGCTAATTATTATGTAAGTTCATTTGACCACATGTTCCCATCCTTCTACTCATCACTTTGCTTATTACATTACTGTGTAATAAGTCAACACTAAGTTCAAAAGAAAATATTGTCCAATTTGAGTCTAAAAGTAAGTTTTTAAATAGCTCAGAACTGGAGGAAAACTTTTAAGTTGACCTTACTACATCCCTTCTCCACCCAGTGAAAGAGTGGGTAACACAATTCTGAAGTATTGACTGCTTTAAGCAATTTGTAAAATTAATATTGGAAAGGAGAACTGTTGTGATGCACCTCTGGTATTTTACTAAAGAATATCGTAGGGACCTGAAAAGCAGTTCAGTTTTCTCTCATTTTCCTTGTAAACAGAATGCAAGTCTGGACCAGTGCTTCTGTGTTTATATTTGTCCTGTATTATCTATTCCTACTTGGTTGAGGTTTCTCATGTAGAGGCTCAATTTTTCCTCTCCCCAACACAATCCAATGTATTATATTGGGTTTTTCTGTGACAGACAAATAAAAAGGCACAACTAAAGAGGATGAAAAAGCATATGCAGTTTTAAAAAAAAAGAAAATATTAATTGAAATTTTTTTCCAAATCATTGGTTTGTTAGAAAACATTAGTGAACAAACAGCATTATGTCCAAGAACTCAACAAATGGATTAGGGATAGCATTGTAGAGATGTTCAAAGCAGGGTCAAGATATGATATACATATTCCAAACTTTGAATTCTGCAAGTGATTTGAAACGAAAAGAGAATGGCTCAAATCAAAATCCATCAAGAACAATCAAAGTTGACAGGTTAAAAAAGAAAAAGGATTTTTCAAACAAGCAACCAAGAGGCCCATTGTAACCCTGGTGGAGCTGAAAAGATCCCATGCAAAGACAGAAGAAACAACCAGACACCTATTAGTTTTATCATTCTGTGGAGTCTTCATAGAACAGTGGTAAAAAAAAAAAATACACCTCCGTTGAAAGAAAGAAGTCATGTTTAAAGCTACAAGTTGTGTAAACAAAATCAAGCTTTTCTTCAGCGAGGACAGAGAGGCCAGGTGGATTTGAGCTAAATGGAGTTGGTTATCGGGGAAACCTGGGAGAAAACCTGTTAGAGGAAGGACATTGATGACTTCTGGCGCAGCTTTGACCCCTGTATGACATGGATGGGACCATCAGTGGTCATGTCACCCACCCATCTGCAGCAGTTTTTTGTAGGGGTCCCATTGGAGAAAGTGGTAGTGGACATCACGAGCAAATTGCAACGCCAAGTCAGAGGAGACCGTTACGTCCAGTATATTGTTTTACTAAATGGCCAAAGGACTATGCCATTCCTGACCAGGAGGCAGAGACAGTGTCAGATGTTTTTTGCAATTAATTGACAAGCAGGTTTGGGAAATTTTGAGTCATGGCTGTTTTCTGTCATGTGCAGATATCTTGGCATCCACCACTACGTCCTCAGAGCGAGAGACTGGTGGAAGGATTTCACTGCCCTTTGGTTCAGCACTCTGGCTATCCTCACAGCAGAGCATCAGCAGGACTGGGATGAGCATCCCCCCTAGGTGCTAATGGCATCTACAGGACTCTGCGTCAGGCATGCTGGTATGCAGAAGCCCGCTTGATGCACCTGCTGTCCAAACTGACCCTAATTATGCCAAAAAGGTTCAAGACAGATTGGAGACAGCACATGCATTTGCCCAAAGACAGCAGGAGCATGTCTGGATGTGGTAAAAGCGAAACTATGATGTCGGCGCTAAGGGCAGACACTTTACACCAGGAGAGTTCATCTGGGTCTACAACCCTCGGAGGAAGAAGGGCCATTGCCTAAGTTGTATAGTCAGTAGTAGGCCTCTGCAAAGTGATGGAGTGCTGTTAAAAGTCCTTATTGTGGTCCACATTGTTTTGTGCAGTGGAGTGTTCAGCTGCCTCTGCTGACTGCTACTCACATGAGATGCCTGTCATGTGGGTTGTAAGATGGGTAGAGTGGCAGGACCAGAACCAGAAGAGAAGTCTGCCTGCGATTTGATTGTTGTGTGATGTAGTTTAGTTATTAGCAAGTTAGTTTGTTCGAAGCGTTAGCTGCACTCTTTAAAACAGCAACTCATCATTATTCAGAATATACATTGTTCAATGAGACCACCACTGCTGCGTTGCCATCATTACAGTGATTTTATGTACTGTTCTAAGCATAAGTGTGAAGACCTGTATATACTCCACAAGGACAGAGAAATGTGTTATTTCTCACAAGATAGCAAGAACAAAGTTCTTCTGTTCAGGACGCCTCATACTTCACAGGAACCTAAGAAACCTCTCACAATATTTATCAGACACCAAACAAATAATATTAGTGCTCAGCATATACATCAGGAACATGCTGCAAGAACTTCCAAACCAACACTGCTAAAAAAAAAAAAATGCTGTCAGTTTATTTAATGAACTCTCCATAAAGAATTACACTTCAGGAAAGCAGTATGATGACTGAAATTATTAATGAATTTGACCAAATTAGAAATCAATAAAAAAATAGCACATTCAACAATTTTGATTTTTCTAGGCGGTTTAATCGCAACCCTACCCTCATTAAGACAGCAGAACTAACCAAGAACTTGTTGCATAAACACAAACTCTTAGACCAACATTAAGAGTAAATATGCATTAAAACTGAGAGCACATACAGTATGCCAGTGTGGGTGTCTGTTGGCTTCAGCAGGGGCTCCGCCAACTCTCTTGGGAACAGAGACAGCTGTGTGTGTGTGGTGCACAGGGATGCTTATGTTGGTGTCTTCCCAGAGCATTATGACACTTCATCATTTGTTAATTAGCCAGTTAAGTCAGCTAATTAACATGCCAGCTCCCGTTTTCCCTTCCAGACTTTGTTTTCTTTGTCACCATGAGCTCAAATGAACAGTTGTTTATGTAAAACTATTTTTGGTAAACTCTGTAAATTGTTAGGTATTTTATAGCAGTATGCAAAAATTTGAATGGGCATTTGAGATAAAAACTTTCCCAAATGCATGTGCAATTCACTAAATGATAAAGATTAATTACACACAATTGTTATGTGTTATGTTTTCCTGCTTTAAACCAATAAAAAAAAAGAAGACAATTAAGAAAATTTTCCATCAAACTAATAAAGAGAAACATTTTCGATACAGAAGTGTGGGCTTAATAAAATTATTAAAATTTACAATCAAGCCTCATCAGGACACATCCTAATTTATTGAAAATTAATATATTCCATCTATGGATGATATAGCATCTCTAAGAAAGATATCTGAACATTTTTTACTGTAATAACAGAACTGAGAGCTAAGTGTTTGCTAAGCCTCAGTTTACTGATAAGCTGATCTTAGGTCGCCATCTTTGTTGTAAGATTCAAGCTCTGCAGTGTAATGCTAACCAAACAACCAACGAACAAAAGGAGGCTTCTTTGCCGAAGCCTGCTTTTGAATGTTTGGGAGATATAGACAAAATATCTAACCAGAAGAGTAGATGAGTTAACAAGATGCATGTCATTCTACTGTAAGGTGAACTGCATATTTAGGGTTGCATTTCTTATTCTCTCCTAAAAACACTGCTATGATTTAAAAGTGGGATCTAAGCATAATTCAGTAGCAATTTAATGTGGGTAATCTTAAACTTTCGGAAGTACTATGACAAAGTGCCTCAAATACATTGAACTTTTGGACTATGCATCCAAGAAACACTCTAGATATTATGAGCCTCCGGTCAGGACTCAAAAACCCTTGAGACCCCATCTCAGGATCAAGGAGAATGGCAAAACACATGGATCATGATCTCAACTGTCGGTAAGATAGAATAACCTGAAAATCTCATGGGTACTTCTAGTTTTCTTTCCAAAGAATTCCCCAGCTTTGGTGCTCAAGTGAAATGAAAACAGACAAACTAACAACCAGTTAAAGTTTGAAACCATTCAAGCTGATTTCTATAATAGGACAAGGGTTCTTCGCTTTGGCACTGACCCTATCTGGTCCCTGCAGGACAAACAAAGGCAAGTATAGTGTATGGGGATCCTTCAAGTGTTCCCACTAACTAGCCTAAGTCCCTGCTGTCAACACAAGGCTGAAGTACACTGAGGCAATGTAGGCACTGAAGAAAAGTCGAGAAAGGTAGGTCTGGGTAAAAGATTTTTGAAGGGCAAGCAAAGAAAAGACCACAAAAAAGTGGATTTCTGGGAAACACTGCACAGATCCTCTCAAACATAATAGGAATTATCAGTCCCCAGATAAGTCCCTACTCATAAAGATATAGATATGTAAAGGTCAACGAACTCCAGTTTTGTTGTTTGTGGTGGATCTATATTACCAGTTATCGTGTCTGTCTGTGTGCAGTCTTTTTATTCTTCTTCCAAATGGACTGACCTTTCTCTAAAGGTCAGGCTATGACACCACTCACATGCACAATACCATCCAGAACAGCCAGAAACACAATCACAGACAAGATGTAACAATGGAAGAAAAACAGTTGATTCTGTTCTTCAATTATTTTAAAAACATTCTAATGCAGGATTATAAAAACTATAAGTGTACTGGATGAGATTCAGTATTTTTCCTTCTGTACTAGTCTCATGATAGTTTCCTCCATGCGTGTTAATGCATCTTAAGGTGTTTGAAGTATTAACATTTTGCAGATTTCGGTTATTTAAATAGCATTGGTCCACTGTACTATCAAGGCAGTGATTATAGCTAAATATTTTTTTTTATCTGTGACAGATTAAACGTTGGGGATCATATTGTGTTGATGTCGGTGTAAATGTTGTTAATGCCACTTCAGTCAATTGAACAGGACTAATTTGACCCAAAAGTTTAATCATCTTTAAGTTTCCCCTGTGAAACAAAAGTTTTACAATGACTCTGGGTAGGATTTTCTTAAAGAAGCTATGAAAGCAATTTAACTGAATAACAAAAATGGCAAAATAAGGATTTGTTTCCCCCTCTGTAAGATTGCTCCGTTCCTCCTGTTCTATCACTTATCATTCAAGAATGCCAGCTTTCAGCAACTCAGTGACCCAACATGGTAAACAAGTTAAACCTTGTCCTTGAAATGGAAGTAATTGGAGAAAAGGCTAACTGCGACATGGAATGGGAGTGCATTTGAAGGTTTTGTTACACTGATCCAATCAATGGAGACTCTGAATAGAGCAGAACTGTTCTGCATCTCTTTTCTGACCAATTAGGGTGGTGAAGAAGACAATGCAGTTCACCATAATGTGCAGCTATGACATTTAGTAAGGCGTAAAAAACATCACTAGTGCATTATATACATGCCACCTGCGACAGCTGGCTGGTGAAGGCTCTATTGGCATGCCAAACAGCAGTACTTTGTGACATGGTTCTATATTGAAGTGTCCCAGCACCTGAAAAAGCAGATTATGTGTGAAAATTCAGGCTCAAGTACCAGGTATTTCCTGGTTTTTGCAAACATTGTGTGTCCTTTGATATTGGGAATGAAAAGAAAGATATATTTACACCTAGAAAAATGCATTTAATTATACATGGCAATTTCAGCTGGTATGAATGTCACACATAGACAAAAATCATGGTGTGGACACAGAGAACTCCAGCCCCTGCCATTCATAAAAGTATCTCCTCCAGAATTATAAGTGCATATTTAAAAAAAACACATAAAAATATGGTATTGCTAAATAAAGACACAACTCAAGTGAATGCAAATTTTAAGTGGGTATTTCTAAAACGTAGGTGTTTCTACTGTCATCTGCAGTGACTACTCTAAGAAGCTGAAAAAGAAAATGATAAGTCAAAGGTACCATCCTTTGTCTCAAAACCAGTATAAGTAATTTTTTCTAATGATAATTTCTTATTGTTTATAGTGTAACCATCTGGTTTATGTTGATGCTCTTATTTTGTAATGTTACTGGAAGTTCTGAGTTAAGAGGCAGAAGGAGAAGTTATGGAGGGGGCAGAGGAGGACACAAGTACTCAGACTGTGGAAAAAGAGAGAATAGGGCAGAGTGGAGGGAAAAAACAAGTTGACAGGAAATAAAAATGGAGATTACTGGGGACTAAGAGGAAAAATAAATGAGAGTAAACAGGAGAGGAACTAAAGTGGACAGATTTTTCAGAAACGTCTGTCAGATATAAACCTAATCCATATTTCACTGACTTTTGCAACTCAACTGCTAGGGGTCAGGGAAGGTAACACAAGTGTCAAGATGATGAAATAAGCATTGAAGATGCTTTTTACATGAAACTTCACAGAAAGAAAGAAATAAAAGACAGGAGGTGCAATTCAAATCAATTAATTAATTGAATGAAAGCACTGAAAAGAAATAACCAGAAAATACATCTAAACAAAACTGACTACTCCAAAGTAAAAAAAAAAACAATAAATGACTACAAATTACTAGAGATGTTTTAAACACTTTTTGGGCCTCTAGTCTAAGTCAAATGCAAATTGAGTGCAAGTCATGTCTGAAACTATTTATGTGATAAAAGTACGACAAAAGTCTGAAAATCAAAATCAAAAAATTCATACATTCATCATATGGTGTTGGTAAGCAGCTTGGGATAAAGTGTCTCACCGAAGGACTTCTTGACATGTGGCAGGGGAAGCAGAATTAAACTCAGACAACGACTACGCTCAGTGAGCCACATCTGCCTCACCTGGAAGCATACGACATTTAAGATTGATTTTTCTTTTCTTGAGGAAATATTAAAAATCTCTTTGGGGTTCTGCTTTTCTCATGTCCAGACAACACGTGTCTGTGTGTCATCTGTCCACCAACCCAAACAAGCACAGTCTTGCTCCGATGGCCAAGTGTGAAGGAAAGAAAGCAGGCTGTCCCTCTGAGATAGTCATACATGCCGCACAAGTCTGCACACCATCAGAAACACATTTCTATTCAAAGACAGAAACAAAAATGCAGAGAAATCCATCCACCCCCCCAAAAACAAAAATAATCTGTAATATGCAGCAGACACAGAAGTAGATTCAGTTTCTCCCATTGCTGTATGTAATCACCACCTATGTGTGTTTCTGATTTAATTCCAGCAGCTCAACAAGGCAATATCAAATTCCAGCTTGATCCTTTGTAAGATATGGAAGTGAGTGATGATGCTGCTTAGAAGACAATTTCTTACAAAGTTTCTGATAAGACATCCGCCGCAGGGATTGTCGTAGTCAAAACACAAGGCAATTCAAAAGCTTTTATCTGAATCAAATTTGGTTTCAGGAAATAAACAGAGCAAACACACTGATAGTTTTTGTGTATCTGACTTTCATTTAAGGCTGGACCTGTCAGATATTTGATTTCAAATTAACAGAAAATCCATCGATGTGTAAGATATTAAAAGATATTTTCTTTTTCTAAAAGCTTTTGTCTCTAGGGTTAGGATGAACAAAAAAAAAATCTGATAAAATTAAATGAGGATGAGAGCATTGCTCCCCTCACTGTTTATTATTCAAGGATAAAAACAAAAGACTCCAGGGTGTTTTTGTGCTACTCCTCCTACTTGCAAGCAATATTTTCTCACTATATTGCCGATAATATTTACTGTCCCAGGTGCTTGCACCCAATAGCTTATTCAGATGGATTTCAGAATGCTGCAAGTATTGTCAGCACCACTGAACTGTGCACTTATTTCCCAACTGTAAGACCGGTAGCAACAATTTCTCGACCTACATGTTGTGGCCAGAGCAACCCCAGCTTCATCTCCTTCTGCCTCTGTTTACTCCCCCCCGCCCTCCCAACAGTTGTACACCAATCAAACAGCCGATTAAACCGGGTGTACAGCTCAATGTGATTTAGCTCTAAACTGAGTGATTTTGAAGAATTTAAATTTAAACCTTTAAATATGTAAATGTGCATTCCCAGGCAAGATTTAAGTATTGAATAGGATTTTGTTATTTAGGATGAGGTTTGTATTTTGATTGAGGTCTAGCTTAATGGTCCACAGGAAATGTGCTTTATGATCCATAAAATGTCTAAATGAAAATAAATATATGGCCTATTCTCCAAATATAGGAAGCTAACAATGGGTTAGCTTTTTGGATATCAATCTTCCAATGTCTTTATTCTGCTTGTAAAGCAATATGTCATTTTCTTGTGTCTTAAACCAGTCTGGAAGGAACAGACCTCAGCTTTCAGCCCAGTGTATCTGTGAATGAATAAAAATTAACCATAAATGCAGCTGAGGACACTATTGTTTATTCAATTCTCCCTTGCAGAGCTTTGAAAAGAGATAAAAGCTAATTAACCAATCATAATGCTTTAATCTAATTACCAAAACATAACTTTGATATCAGACGACTGCAGAGTGGTTGCTAGACAATACACAGAGAAAGCCCTCAAATTTCCTCTTTATTAATTTCCTCATCCTGTCAGTCACTCACAGCTCAGTGAATTAGACTTATGCCAGAAATGTTCTGATTAGAAAGTGGGTAATCCTCTGCCAAAAAAAAAAAAAAGGAAAAAATAGCTCCTTTTAATTTGGATATTTTAGATACCGCTCTTTGGGTCAAGGTCTGTTCATCACTGTAGCTTCCTGTGTAAATCCATTAAATGATACAGAATTGAAAGTCAAGAAAATCTGACTCTCAAATGACAAGTATGTATTACAAATGAATATTTAAAAATAAATTAACATGAATGTAGGTGTAGCAGTTTAGTGGCATATTATTAAAAATTACAATGAGAATATCTGTGCCAGCAAATTAGATAAAGTGCAACTGAAGAAGCACAATTGCAGAACGTTATTAATACGGTCTTTGTATTGTGTGCATTGGAGCTTCTGTAGCCTCCTGATTTTACTTGGCTGGGACAATTGAGATGATAAATATTAAGAGGCTTTGTGGTAAGTTGAACTAACCACAAGCAAGGGCATAAATCCCATCTCTTTATTGGGGGGAGACTATAAACAGAAAACTTTCTTAAGACCAATTGTTTTGGGGGGGATATGGGGGTTTTCAAAGTTACAGTGAAATGTAACATAAAATGTGGTTTAAAAAGTTTTTAAACCACATTCAAGCTGCAAGACCAAAAATGACTAGAAGTGCATATCAAACGTGTTTTTCTCGGTAAGCAAACTATTGAGAAGTCAAACTAAAATTCAAATGTTGCTTAGATACAAGTTTTGTTTAGTCTCACTGCTACACCTTCAAAAAAAAATTAAGGTTCTAAATAAAAAAGTTTTAATAAATAACTGCTCTTAATAAAATTCTTCATTTATTGAAATTGGGGGGTCCGGACCCCCCTGGCCCCCCTGGGATTTACGCCTATGACCACAAGAGCTGTTTTAGATGTAAAGGACAAAAGTGATAATTTATATATAATATAAAAAAGAGATTTGAGACACTTTGCAGAATAACTGATTTGTTTGCAAAATTGTTAGAAAGATATTTATAATTAATAGCATATCACACATCTTATTCGAGTTTTATATATATATATATATATATATATACATACACTACTCTGGTCTTAAATTGTGACATTGAGTAATGTTGTATATACAGAAGACTTTTTTTATCCAGTCACACCTCAAATAAGCTCAGATCTTCAATCATCTGATATCATCTTTCACTCAGTAAGATAAAACAGAGATACTCTACTGGTGCAAATGCGACAAAAGACATAAAGGGAGAAGTAAAGACAAAGATTTAATAAAATGGAGAGAACTGTTGTGATTGCTATCAATTTGTTTTCTTTCTCAAGTGTTTGAATATAGCATTATGTGTGTTGTGTTTGCAGGGCAATATTTGAAGGTCACTGGGGTTTCTTACAAAGAAAACAAAAATGTGTTTGTTGTATTTTGTCTCGTTTTCCTAAGAGGGACAGAAACTTTTAGCTACAGGAGAGCAGATAGCATGTAAATATAAAACGTTAAGGAAAGTCCACTTGCTAGCTTCAGGATGTCTAGTAATTCTCATGTCCTATCACTCTCTTCCTGCTGCTAAAGAATCAACCTGTGTTGAAGTAAGGGGCTTAAAAGTCATCACATGCAGGCCTCGTTTTTTGTTTTAAAAAAAGGAACCAAGCTCAGTTTATCTCTGAGTCTTGTCCTGAATGAAAGCACATTTCTTTCTGTAAATGTTTGCTGGTGTGTTCACAGGAATTTTGGTAAAATTCTGGAATCCTGATTTTATCTTGATGCTGTCTTCACGTACACAATTCTAAGCAAAAATAATCAGGTCTTCCAGTATTTTAAAACCTGTGCTTTTTTTCTTCTTAATTGGTCAGGCTCACATTTTGGTCTTAAAGTGATGTTTTTGGGTCACCCTCTGCTGTGAAGTTGACATTTTCCATTGAACTCCTCACTGTGGAAAGCTGGGGATCAAACTTGTTTTAGAAGCGTTGACATTTACAACTCTTTTCTGATCTTTTGAAATCTCCTTTGTCATTGCCAGAATGTTTTTTTCCTCTAACTTGAGTAGTGAGGTTCTGCCTTTGATTGATCGATTTTATTCACATGAGACTAGCCAAACACTCACACCTGATTGCCCTTCCACTGATTGTAAACACTTGACTCTAATTACTGCTTCAATTTAACCCCAGGTTTGTTATCTTTTTCCTTTCTGAGACAGACAGTATTTGATTATTTTATATTCCCTTCTTTTTAAAGTAATCAGTCTTTTTTGTGGAATTAAACTGGTTTTCAACAGTGTACACACCTCTGTTAAATTTTCAGGTCTTTCAGACCTAAAAGATTGAGACTAAGAAATAATGTCCAGACTTTGACCTTTTGTAACATATTCTAATGTGTTGTACAGTTCAACAGAAAAATAAACAAATCAGTTAGGTTATAGGAGAGGTATGACTAAAGAATTGTAGTAATCTCATTCAAAAAATGAATCAAATAGTTAGTCCTGCACTGTTTTGATCTTGAACAGATTAATTTTTGTTTGAAATAAAATCTCATGGATCATCAATTTTAACATTCTGTTTTGCTTTAGAAAATATGTAATATTTTTTTTCCCCAAATTATAATTGACAACATCTTTTCTTGTGTAGGATAGATCTTTATTGAGGTTTTTCAACATTTTCTTGGTAATCAGTTTTCTTCCTCCCTATTATCTATACTCATATTCTCAAGCTTTTACTCTCTTCCTGTGCTTTGCATCACCTTTTACTTACCTGGTTCTCCTGTTATAATTTCCTTCAACTCGGATGTTTACCTCAGTTTCTCTCCCCGGCCATTTGTCTTGTATTTCACTGTCATCTTCTCCTTCATCTGCCTCACTTTTCTTTGATTTTGTCAGCTCTGTCTTTTCCTCCACTCTACTAAATCTCTACTTATCCCTTTGTGAGGCTGTCTGCATATCTTTTTGTCTGATTTTGTACAATATTACTCCCTGTCTCAAAGCATTTGGTCTATTGTTCCCTCTTCAATTAACATTGCAAATCTCAGCTTCTCTTTGCTGTAACCTGGATCCAGCCACATGAATCATTTGTCTCCTCTGTTGCTCATATTAGCATCCTAACTATGCCATATTTTGAATCTTCTGATTTATGTTGCCGGCACTTTCTTTTCTATTGGGGGGTTTCTTCCAAGAATTAATCATGTGGCAGATCATTCATACTCAAGTCTTAGACTGTTGAAAACCAATGACGGAGGGGATATGACTGGATGTGTTCACCAGGCCGAAAAACAATGGCGTGTCCAATTAGATTGTGCTGTAGCTGCACACTCACGCTGCTGTCACTGAGCACTACGCAAATAAAATATACATTACTTCAAGGCCAGTAAGTAAATAGGTTTAAATTAGGCAACATGATTCACCACTTTGAATTTATGTGACCTCTTTTTATTCCCTTTCATTCTCGTTTTATAATCGTGTTTACGTTCAGCATTTCAAAACTATTCAATTTCAGCTACATGTAACAATGAAGCTGATCAAATGCAACTCTTTTTCCGTGATTAGACCCACTCTTTCAGGAATGTGTGATTTATCTCACATTGAACATGTGAGTCAAGTTAAACTAAAGCCCAAACCTAATTTTTAGACCTAAACTCTGCAAATCTGACACTTTGCCAGGATTCTCCATACAGTGCAGTCATTACTCTTAAACTGTGTCCCATGTTTTCAAGTTACAACCATAAATCAATGGATTTGGACAAAGTATTGTAGTCTTTTAACTGATCAAAATCTGAAAAGTGTGGTATGCATTTTATTCAGTTCACCTGAGTCAACACATTGTTTTGCCACAACTGAAGTCTGCGGTTCTCTTTTTCCATTAAACAGCCAATCAATGACCACCTTCTTTGAAAACAAGCATTGTCACAATTAATGAAAAGGATCTCTTCAACATGATGGTGCTACCACATTTCTTACAAAGACTACTTACGGTAAATAAGGACCAAAACGTGTCTCAAATGGCACAGTAAAGGGGTTTGAATACATATCCATAATCCGTTCCAGTTTGTGTTGATCTAGCACATGGATGGATAAACAGAGGGAAACAGCAGACCTCTTTAGTGGAAGCCATGAAGCATGAACCAATGACTTGGAGTTAAAGAGGTAAAATATTCAGAGACTGATGTCATGACGATGGCAATAGATGGGGAAAAAACACGGATAATCGTCCAACTTTCCACTTACAGTGATGCAGATTGCTTGAATGACCCCTGGGCAGCAGCTCTTTCAGAGCCATTAGCAACATTCTGACCAATCTGAAAAAATACAGTCCATAAAGCAGCCACAAGAATTTAAATAAGCAGAAAGTGCAGTTTATGGACATCTCCTGATCTCATTTTCTAAACTCTGTGTCAAGACCTAAAATAATCTTACAATCAGTGACATGACAGAGGTACTAATATGCCTTAATGAGCCTTGGTCCAGGGATGACAGGACACATGTGCTCATTGTGGGCTCCCACATGACAGAAGTGCTAGTATGTTGTAATGAGCCAGAATCCCAGAGCATAAAAAGAGAACTACTTCTGCTCAGGTGGGTGTCCCAAAATGACATGAAAGCTAATATGTTTCAACGAGGCAAGAGGGACAACATTTACAGGACAGACTCTCTAGGTGGGAACTGTTGTGGTATCATCTAATGAGCCCAGAGTCCCTGAGGTGTCTGAAGTTTTTGGGTCAAACACGTCACATTAAGCTGGGGAAGTTGGTTTTTTTGGGGGGTTTTTATTCCCCAGTTCAATATATGGAGAGCTTTAGTACCTTAAAGGAATTTCAACAGACTTGTTTTAAATGTATTTTATGTGACAGGAAAGATGTCCTGCCGACTTTACATTTGAAAGTAAAATGTTGGAAAGAGACGCGACTTAATTTAATCAGATTTGAGGATTTGTTGAAAAGAAATTCTAATAAGGCCTTATGCATACCTGGCTCTAAAGAAATGAAATCAATGCAAAAGAAAGAACATTTGAAAAGTGAATCTTTCATATTAAATCTTTAGCTTTAATAACATAAAGCTACATATTTTTTAAAGTTTAATAAGTACTGTAATTTTCGGACTATAAGCCGCGGCTTTTGTCTCACGCTTTCAACCCTGCGGCTTATACAATGATGCGGCTTATTTGTGCAATTTTTTTCTAACGGCCGCCAGGGGCGCTCGAGCAGAAAAGGTAAGAGTGAGACAGGAGGAATATATGTGTCGAGGAAGACGGAAGTTTAATGTAACTTAACACATTTCAGTGCACAGGAGGAAGATGAAGATGGCTCTCTGTGACTTTCACCGGTATGTTTTTTAACCAGCCCTGTTAGTGCTGTGTTACTACCGTATTGCTGCTGTGTTACTGCCGCGTCACAGGCACTGTTTG
>CAEFZY010044969.1:0-38483 GCA_903066815.1 Brachyrhaphis roseni
GAGAGCTTCGCTTTCTGGCTCAGCTCTCTCTTCACCACGACGGACCGGTACAGCGCCCGCTTCACGGCAGACGCTGCACCAATCCGCCTGTCGATCTCCCGCTCCCTTCTTCCCTCATTCGTGAACAAGATCCCGAGATACTTAAACTCCTCCACTTGGGGCAGGACATCCCCCCCGACCCGGAGAAGGCACTCTACCCTTTTCCGGCTCAAGACCATGGCCTCGGAGTTGGAGGCACTGATCCATCAACTTAGATTTTGAACCTAAATGTGTGAGTTTGTGAAAGATAAATGTACAGTAGTAAGTTGTCAAACCTCCAATTGAGTTTGAAAAAGACAGGAGTGGGAACTATTTCCCAGAATGCTTAGCGGCATGTTTTTGTATCATTACATTGATCTGACTCTTGTGTTTTATAAAGGAAAATGTTCATTATAAAGGATAATGTCCTGTTCACACTAAATGCTTTTTAGCTGAATTCATTTTAATGTTTAATAAAATTTATTATCAGATCAGAAATTTGACTCTTGTAATTTGAAACAAGAAATTGAATTATTCAAAACTAAAATAAATAGTTATTTTAACTTGATAATGTGAGTAAAAGTAATTAATTTCAGCATTAAGTTAAAACTCACAATTCAAGACTAATGAACTTTAAAAATAATGTTTAAACTTGTCTCTTGTTGTTAAATCAACTTCATGAACTTTAATTTCTGAGTTAAAACCAAAACAATGTTCTTGTTGACTTAAATTGCATTTTCAAGGCAACCGGTGCACTTTCATTTTCAAGTTAAACCACCTTCAGATGTTTCACAGTGTATTGCAGCATGCACTAACACCAGACCTGCCAAACCTTAAGCTATTCTTATTACTCACAATGGACTGAATTAGTGATGGGGTTGCTACTTATTAGCTACAGTACGTTGCATTCCCAGCTTGTAATTTGGAGAATGGGATATAACAGACGTCATGTCACACGCTTACCCTTTTTTAAACATTTTTAAAACCTACCAACACAACTTCCTTTAGCAACAATGACAAAGACTAATAAGAGCTCTTAAAGCTGCAGTATGTGACTTTTATAGAAAGTATTTTCTTACACATTTTTTTAAAACTGTCACTTTGTCCTGACTGTGTAATATGAGACATAAAATCTGTGAAAATATTTCTCCTTAACACTTATTTCTTTGCAATTATATTGGGGGAAACCAATCTGTTCCACAGTTTAACTGGGCGGCATGCCTTCGAGACAATACACAGGGCAAATCTAACCCACCTCGCCTGTCAGACACTCAAAAGGGCAAATTAACCCATGAGCGTCCACTGTGTGAAACAGATTCTTTTAATGTAAAAAACTTGTAGAAGGGGGCGCCCCCACAAGATGCTGCCCTGGGCGGTTGCCCATATCAGCAAAGAGTTACATATAATATGAAACAACCATTTCTGTTTAAAATGTATTTCTTACTGGTTTGTGTCTCATGTAATCTTCCAAAAGGACTACTGACAAGCACAATGCACTAAACTGGCAAAGACATGTAATTTCAGCAAAGTGTTCTATAAGTAAGGAAATAAAACGAACAAAAAACGGTACAAACTGGCTAAATAAGAGACCTAGCCGTTCAAAATGCACTTTTGTACCACTGAGCTGTCAGTTCCGTCTGCTGTGTTAGATCTAAATGATTCAAACTGTCACATAAGCACAATCGTTCTTCGAAAACGTGGAGGCTGCAAATGATCCACTTATAGCCCACGAAAAGACGCCTGACTTTTATGTCATAGTTTTACTTTATAACACAGAGTTTGAGTTATCCAGCCAGCTCCAATAACTCATTGGTATCGCTTTTTAAACAGCACAAAAATATACCAATCTGGTCAAAACGCTTGTTCTTTCTGCTACGGTCACATAAAATAAGGTTTATTCTGCCAAAAATACAAACTTTTCCCCTTTAGATCTGTTCTCACTGCATCTAAAATGAAAAGAGTTTGGCTCAGAAAGAGAAATTAATTGTTAAATGACATCTATTAAGTTCAGATTAATAATAAAATATATGTTTTATATAATAACAGCAGACTGTTAAGCAGTGTTAGCGTACATTTAGCAAAGGTTAATGCCTTGATGATGCTGTTTTCACTGAACGCTTTGGAATGAGGGAAGGAAGCAAGCAGTAATATCCATATTATACAGTATGCTACCTAGAAGTAATGTAATAGAGTTTCTGTTTTTATATAACAAGGATAGATATTAGATGACAAATCCCGAAACGAATCCTGTGAACTTTTGGAGGATAAAAATAAACATGAAGAGGATTTTTGAGTTAAGTCACTGCTGAATGAAATGGCGAGATCTGTGTCATTCACTCTGAGTACCAAATGGGTCCCAGCGCAAAAAGATAGACATCAGTTTAACACAAAATATAGTCTGTGGAGTCTAAAAAAAGCTCCAGCCATCATTTACATTTAAATCTGAATATTGATGCTTCAGAGTTATTCCATAAATATTCTTAATAGGATATTTTCCATTAGGAATTTGCCTATTGTTTAAATTTTAAATAGTTTTGAGGAAATGTTGGTGATATGTTTAAATTAGATAACAAATAATGTAAAAAAAAAAAAAAATGGAAGTAAGTTGTTTTCTATCATAACATTTCTGTGAAACATGAAAAAGTTTTAGATAAAAGAAACAAAAAGGTACATGTAAAGATTTTATGCCATCACTATCTCTAAGGGATGCTTTTCTTTTGTGTGTAATATGAATATTTATTTTAAACAATATTCCAAATTTCCTCTGTTTTGTTCCAGATTATCAGACACTGCTTTAAATATTTTCAGATCTGGATTCTGAAAAAGGAAAATCTATAGTTCAACTGGGATTTTTTTTATTTCTTTTAAACAGATGGAAGCTTTTACAACAGCTGCAGTGTGTTTTGGCATTTTGTCATTTAAAAACTTAAATTGCACTTTGATTAAAGATCAGATTTTGAAAACATGATTGAATATTGCTATAGCATATTGCAATTTCACCCATTTCCTTATAATCACTCCTTTTTCTTTTCTTTTCCATCATTGCAGTGTCAGAAGTCGTCAGTCTCCCTGACCTTTATGACCTTTGTCACTATTTTTTATATTAGTTGAAGCCATAAAGACTTGAAAAACTATTTTTGTTTTACTTATTCTCACATCCTGTTAGACTACTTTGTGTAAACATGTCGATTTAAGTTTGTTTTCTTTCCTAGGCTGGTCCGATCAAATATTAAATGGCACACACCTGATTTAAGATCTTTGCATTTTGTGACTGGTGCTATATACGGAAGGACTTTATCTTCAAATCTTTGAAAAGCACCCAATTAACTGCAAAATATCATAAATGTACTCTTTGGCATTCTTGTACGGAAAAAAAACAAACACTTTTTTGCATTATTGAATTACGTAAAAACAAATAACTAACTTAGTAAATAAATAAAATACTCTCTGACCGCACTAAGATACGTCTGCACTGAAAACGAGTGCAAATTATTACAAATGTAAAGGAGTTATTTCTTAAGAATGCTTTACAAATTACAAAACTATTAAAATTAAGCAACTAAGTCAAATTGTGGAACAGATAAATTTGCATTTTTAGCTCTTCTTTTTACACTATCAAGCTGAAACTAAATTGGCACGACTCATTACCCGTAACAGAAACAAGAATTTACTCAAATCTGAGCTGGGAAGTAACTTCTTACATTTACTTGAGATATCTTTTTGAAAAAATTTACTTCTAGGAGTATTTTTACTGTGTTGTTCATTTTACTTTTACTTGAGTAATTTTATTATGAAGTACTTTTACTCTTATTTGAGTAAGATTTCTGGACTTTCTACCCACTGAATGGAAAACAAACATGTTTTAACCCACACACACCTGCAGTTTCTGTTAAAGTTTCATAAGTTTTATATTGAAAGAAACTGATTTGGAAACATTTCTTCTGCCTGATTGTGTTATTTTTTATTATCTATGTGAATTATTGTCATTTTTGTCCTTAAAATAGCAAAATTTCCACTTAACTTTATATTTTGGTCCATTTGATTATGTAATTTTTAAATATTAAATGATTAGTTACTCAATACTTTTTACTTTTACTTGAGTAAAATATGTTGAAGTAGTGCTACTCTTACTTGAGTACAATTTTTAGGTCCTCTGCTACTAAAATATAACATTTAATTCATAATACTCTACATGTAATATGCATGTTGTTTATTTTTTTTAAAACATCATGCGTTAAAAATAATAAATGAATACTATTTAGTGACTTACCTGTCCCGGGTCTTTCTGGCACCAGTTCCACGGGGCCTATCTGGCGCATCATGTAGGCTATCTTCACCTCATGACAGCTGCCTGCATCGGCTGACCTACAGCCAGCCTCCGGAAAAAGTGCAAAACACAACAAAATGACCCGAAACAAGTGCACGTTCTGTATGTCTGCGCGAAACATCGCAACATGTCAGTCGCACGGTGAAGTCTGGCCGGTTAATTTGAATTCCTGAGTCCCACAGGGTGAGTGTGAGTGAAAACTTCATCTGCAGTCGGTCTGCACGGAGCCCACTGTCAGACTCCAGGGCCCTCCTCTCTTCATCTGCTCCCTCCCCCAATTCTCATTCAATCACGACGTCTTTATGCACAATAAAAATATATATCATATCTGCTGTACTTATAAAATCTCTCTCTATATATGTTCAAAATAAAACTTTATGTCAAAGCAATGAACTAATCTAATATGAAGTACAACAACGCCATCAGACCACAGAGTGACCATTGGGTTTTTTAAACATTACACAGACTTTTAAACAAACTTACCTCATTTAATGCTTCATTATAAACATTCGTTTGCAAACTATAACCAAGTTCAATTGTGATGCAGAATTACAGGAAAGTTTTCCCGTGGAACAATGGCGCCACCTCCTGAGCAAGTGACGTCTAACGCGCTTACGTCATTACCAAACTCGAAATTTGTTAAACTTTCAGTCGCTAAATGGCACTTTCAGCTGTTTCTTTGGCTGAAGATCCGTTTTATAAGGTAAGAATTTCTAAATATCATTATTTTATCTATTTTTTTAATTAAGTAAGTTGAGTTTTTCTTAGTTCGTCTATTTCAAAGACAATTCAGGTGGTGTTACAGCTGAAAAAGCGATTCATGCTAGCACCGATAATAACGTTTTTAAATTGTATTGCCCTTTCTAGTCCTGATGGGTTTTTTTTAGTAAGCCACTGAAATAAACAGCTTATCATTTTTCGCTGTCCTCGTGTACATTTGGCCGTTTGTTTACAGGTACACAGTGGATGAAAGAACTAGCTCAATATGTAAAAATGGGAAATAAATTGACCGTGACGCCTGGTGGTCCAAGGGTATAACATTACTATTCATTTTAACATATAAAGTTGTGCAAAATTACATGTGTTTATTTCTCCTGGAAAAAGTTACGAGCCAGCCAGGAGTCGAACCTAGAATCTTCTGATCCGTAGTCAGACGCGTTATCCATTGCGCCACTGGCCCTGTGCTGAAATCCTAATACAATTTCCGTAATGAACTTTTAAACAGACTCCGGTGTGAAGACCGTTAAGTATTTGGCTTCAAAAGTGCCTTCCTGATTTATGATTCTTCGCCTTCTGATAATCTGATAGTGGCAATCCATTTATGTATCTGTTTATTTAATTCTGTCGGTAGCATTTTAGGTTCAGTCAGTAACTTTCGGCATGACACCGTGGTTAAACCGCAAATTTTGTGTGCAGTTATTTTGGGTACATTTCTCAACAGTCGGAAGATAAACTGTGATATATGCAACAAAAGGGCTCTCTGCCGGTCGAGAAAGATCCAAGTCTTCCACATTATACGGTATGGGTGGTAGAAAGAACCAATCACTTTGCTTCCTGCTCCAAAGTTAAGAATGGAGCCAGCCAATGACATTGCTCCCTTCTCGGCAGAAACTCAAGGACAAGAGTTCGAGTCCTGCTAGAAACAAAGGAAACACAGGAAAATCGTAATGTAAAATTACATTAGGAACAGTAATTCTTAGTTGTAAAACGGAAAGTGTTAATCATTTTAGAATTTTTTTGTTCATTTGATTACTACCTTAAGAATGATGCATTAAATGTGCAATTGGCGATGAGTACCAATTTTTAGTAAAAAGTCGGTAGCATGCCCGATTAGTCCTCGTCTATGATGTACGCTGTAAATTAAATTAAACGCAATTGTTTAAGAAAAAAAAGTCATGCCCCGTGTGAGGCTCGAACTCACGACCTTCAGATTATGAGACTGACGCGCTGCCTACTGCGCCAACGAGGCCTGAAAACATTCTCTTTCGCAACTCCATTTGTGGAGCGATAGATGGAGTATGTGCTGTATGGTTTTGTGGTTTATTGCCCCAAAATGCTGTACTCTATAAACAACTCCATAAATATATCCTAAAATGTTAATGTTACTCGTTGATTCAATTTAGTGATCTCATTTGCTCTTTATTTATTATTGTACATACGATCCTACAAGAGTCGCCACGACTGATTATTGTGCCTAATATTCTGAAGTTATTTTTGTCCGTCTTTATTTTTCGCTTGTTTCCGTGTTATTTGCCACGGTCACAAGGAGCAGCTGTATAACTGCTGCGGCCCCTTTAACTCCAATCTCCCGCGTTCCAACTTAAGCGGAAACAGAATAGCATTTTTTTCCCTCTATTTAAGCGCGCCAACAAGGACCGTTCAAGTGGGTCTGTTTGGGTTCATCGGGTTCTGCAGAGCAGGCTGCTGGCTTTTTTCTGTCATCTCGCTGGTCTTCGATTAAAATGCCGGAGGAAACGTCCACAGCGTCGGGTTCTGGAAGGTAAATTAATCGTTTGTAATTGTTCACTGCCGCGACAACAACACAAAAAATGGCTAGCGCGCTTTTAGCTTGTTCCGGCGGTAATGTTTACGGTGTGACACGTAGCTGTTTAGTGGAGCGTGTTAATAGTATAGGCTTTCTGTTAGGAAGACGGTACATTTGTTCTCGGTGAAGTGATATTTTGTTCTTAACGCCATCTTCGCTGTCACTTAGCACTCCTCGGCTAACTGGCTAGCAGCCACGAGACGCTAACAACAATAAGGCGTCGCCATCGTCTTCTGTTGTATATGAACTCTACTAAGTCAGCAATAAAGTTTATTGTCTCGGACAATGATTTGTTTTTGGACTCCCCTAGCGCCGAGGAGAAGCCGTGCTCGTCGACAGCTGCAGCAGAAACGTACGTATGGAATCTGCAAACTTTTTTTGTGCTTCTGTGAACTAATCCCTGAATGTGAAACCTCTTTATGTGCACGTCTTCCCTCCTCGCAGCTCCGGTGACGTTATGGAGGAGGCTAAAAAGCTGATCGGCACGGGCAAACGGCATCTGGTGATGGGAGATGTAGTTTCTGCCGTCAATGTCTTCCAGGAAGCCTGCAGCATGCTGTGAGTCTGCATAACAAAACCCGTTCAAAGAAATATTCATGCTGAAATTTATATAATTTCACCTGGTACTTGGTGCAGCTATTTGCACCAAGTACCACAAGATTTTAGAGTATGTATTGTTACAATTTCTGTAATTTTCACCTCATTTATTCTTCTGCAGGGCTGCAAAGTATGGGGACACAGCAGATGAATGTGGTGAAGCCTTCTTCCTATGTGGGAAGTCTCTATTGGAGCTTGCAAGGTTTATTATTACATTTTATTTAATTTTTCTTTTTTCCTCTATCATATAAACAAAATATACTACAACTATCTAAAGGACTACATTTGACTCTTCTTTCTTTTTTGCACATTTGTTATGTTTCTAAGCATTTAATCGTAACACTTCTAATTGATTTATCACAATTTCAGGAAAAACTTCTTTTTTTCCCCCTTTTGTAAGTTGAATGTATTTAATAGGAATGCGCTGATATGAAACTCTGACATTTTTGCTATTTCCCAACAGTTTCAATACCTTGAAAATAAAAATAATCACACTGTTTACTCCTCAGTAATCAGCATTTAACTTGACGCTTGTGAGGCGTTCGGTTAAACGCCCCACAATCTTGCACTGCATTGCTTCCACAAACAACAATACCAATTGATTACCAATGTTTTTCTTATCAGACTGATAATGTCGAACTACTAACATGATCCGATACCAGTGCTGATGCAAATGTATTGTGTGTTTAATGGTACTGTTTTTAGAGATTAGTTGTTGCTAATCTCAGTAAGTACTTGAAGGGAAAATGAAATCCATCTCATTATGTTGTCACTAACAAGCACAAGTTAATTTGATTGTAAAGCGCCAACATGCTGACGCTAATTTCAGACAGATCTGTCTCGTCTGCAAGAACTCTAAATTATAGTAAAATGTTTCAATACTCAGAGAATTTAAGCCCAAACAGTAAAACTCGTATCACAGCCAACTTAGGCTCAGTTACGCTGATCTCTGCATGGCTTCGTGGATGGAACCTGTATAAATGAAAACTTAAACTTATTTGCTGAAAAAACTTTTATTTATGACTCTGCTACTCCATCTCTGAATGTCAGCAAGCTGTTGTGCTTTTTGCATGGTGTTTGATCAACTAGTAAACAGATTAGGTCAAGTTTGGGTTACATGTTGGGCTTTTACTTGTTTTTAGACTTTGAATTAATGGTTTGATGCCTTGAAACATCAGAAAACTGTTTGAATTTTTTTTTTTTTTTTTTTTTACTTGCAAGTAAATTTTGGTGACATCTCTTGGTACTACATGTCTAATTCAATAGTTCTGCAGTTCATAGTTAACATCTAACTTCTAAATGCTCTTCCTGGTGTGCAGTTATGGAAACAAAAGTTTTGTTTTGAGCTAATCCTGTTTTGCGAACCAGGATGGAGAACGGCGTCCTTGGTAATGCCCTGGAGGGAGTCCCAGAAGAATCTGAGGAAGAGGAGCAGCCCAAAAACCCAAACCCGGAGACTGCAGACAACCTTGATGGTCAGTTTACTTCACCGTCATTTTGATCCATGCAACCTAGCTTAAGTCATTCCTTTAAGTTTGAACATTTCTAAAATATTTTTTGGAATTTTTCGCAAAGAGTAATCAGGTGTCTGACTTGAACTGATCTTTTCTGTACATTTCTGCTGAGATAATGTCAAGAAATCAAATGTTTGCCACTCTGGTGCAGAGAAAACAAGAGAAGAGCTGCGAAAGCAGGTCTATGATGCAATGGTAGAGCCTAAAGAGGAGGTGAAAAACGAAAACGCAGAGTCAGAGGAGCCAGTAGACCCTGAGGCGGGAGAAACCTCGGGTTCTGCTGATGTTGGGGAGGAGAAAAGTTCTGTCCAAGCAACCGAAGAGTTCCGAGATGCTCCAGCACAAGCTGTGAATGAAGAGGAGGAAGAGGATGAAGGAATTGAAGAATCAAATGCAGAGGCTGAACAGACTGATGAAACTTCAGAGGGTAGTAGATGTTTAGAGACAAAGCACCGGTGTTTTAAACCTTTTTAACGCTTTACGTCGAAACATCCCACATGGTGAACTGAATGGAGACACTGGTGTGCGGCGGGGAAAACCTTTTTGTTTTTTTATGGTTTTGATGCTTTTCTAAAAGTTTTAAATCTTATAAATCCTATAACGCTTTTTATTTTTCAATTTCAGATGACGACGACGAAGAAGATGAGGACGAAGAGAACAACGCACAAGATAATGTGAGCTCCTGTTTAAAGAAACCTGCAATTTCTGGGATACTTTACATGAATAGAAATTATTTAATTTCCCTTTGGGATTAAAGTGTTCTTAAATCTTGAAACGCTTTCAGGAAGAGGAGGATGTTGGGAATTTGCAGTTAGCTTGGGAGATGCTTGAGGTGGCCAAAGTCATTTTTAAAAGGCAAGTGTGTTTCATGTGGAAAAATCAAAGTACAGATCAGATTTTTCTCTCTCAATGATTAGATTAATCCTGTTTTAGTCTTTATTTTGAGAACTTGTTCATAAATTTCTTTCTCTTCTCAGCAGAAAGGAAAGCAAGGACGACCAGCTGATGGCAGCACAGGCTTATCTGAAACTGGGAGAAGTCAGTGCAGAAACAGGTAAACTGCTCACGGTAGCGTCATCTGTCTCCACTACTGGTCTGACGTCTTTTATTTCCAGGTAACTATCCTCAGGCGCTAGAAGACTTCCAGGAGTGTCTGACTATGCAGCTGAAGCTCTTGCCGCCTCACTGTCGCCTGCTGGCCGAGACGCACTACCACGTTGCTACGACGCTGGTCTCCATGGACCAGTACAACCAGGCCATCCAGCACTACAACAGCTCCGTAAAAGTCATCGAGACGCGTCTAGGTATGAACAGTTTATTCATCTTATTAAACCATAGCAATAACACAAACTGTGCCCAAACTCTTCTTTTCTCCCTATTAGAAAATGCAAAATAGGTTTATAAAATATTTTTAGTTTATTCCCAGCAATAGATTATAATTTTTGTAAATATTTGCTTTATTTCCGAATGGACGGGTGTGCCAAAGTCTGTTTTTTAGTAAAAACATGCAAGACTTATTTTGATTAGAATAGAATAATAAAAGGCTAAAGAGAAATTCTTTGTTTTGTGTAATATTTTCTAAAATATTATTTACTATGTGTAATTGTACATTTAAGGATGAGAATGTGAGGTTTAACTGTCAACGTGGAAATAATTGAAGAGTTTATCTGGTGTGTGGAGATTTAAATGGGCAGTAAATCAAAATCTTGGTATAACTCCTCCTTTTCAAACAAACTATAGAAAATTTCACATACATGGGCTTTTTCTTTCTTTTTTCTCTCCTATTTGTACTTTTTGTCCATAATAAGTTATGAATTTTTTCTTATTAGTGTTTTGTCCTCAGACTAGTTCGGATAAACATCAAATTTTTCCTTCAATTTCTTTTTCTACATAGCTGTTTCTGCTATGTCGAAACTATAACAGTATATTAACAATTGATTTTATGTAATAGTTGAAGAATTTTTCCATAATTGTTTAAAAAAAAAAAAAAAAACATACCATGATCATCTGCATGTGTACAGGTCCTAAGTGTTGTAGTTTTTAAACTTTAGCAGATTAAATTTCCTCATTGTCTGGAGAATTAGCCCCTGTCTCATTCTAAAGCTAAAGCTAACTTTAACTTCATTATATCATGTTTTTTGCAGCCATGCTCCAGGAGGTCATTGACGCAGCGGCTGGAGATGACGGTGCTGCAGAGGAGAAAAGTGAGCTGGAAGAACTCAAACAGCTTCTTCCTGAAATCAGGGAAAAAGTGGAAGATGCCAAGGAGAGCCAGAGGACAGCCAGTGCTGCCTCCCAGGCAATCCAGCAGACACTGGTGAGTAAACCCATACTGGTCATGAATCAACAGCGATGGCTGTACAGAGGAAGGTTGGTGCTAAACTAATCTCTTGCAGGGAGCTCCCTCTACTTCATCAACATTCCCCTGTGAAAATGGCGGCCAGTCATCCTCCACTGCTTTTGCATCGACCAGTCAGGTAAAGCTTCACCGCCTGCAGCTCCATTATTAAAAATACACAAATTAAAATTATGGGAATAAACTCACTTGATGGAAATGCAGCAATTTTGAGAAAAAAAATAACTTTTTTTTTTTTTGTTAGGTTTTAGCAGCAGGATGAGATTTTTCAGGCATATCAAAATAATGTTCACAAAACTGTAATGGAAATGAGTCTGTGACCAAGAACCGGCTGTTACTACTGGCAGAAACCACGAAGAAGACAAGAAGTAGTTGGTGTATCATGGCTCGTCATGTTTTTATGATTTATCATGTGGACAAGCTTATTTTTAGTTTTATTTCATATAGTGGAAACACTGCAATTGCAAAATTGTGTTTTAGCAGAAAGTGGACAAAGATTTGTGTATATTTATAAAGGAAGCACATCTGTTCCTGACTGAAGCTCTTATTAAACTGTCTTTGAGCCTGATGCAATCATAACTACTTTTCACTTTTAGATTCCAGTGAAAACCTCTGAAAGTGCTTTGTCTTCCAAAGCCGTGTCGGATATCTCTCACCTCGTTAGGAAAAAGGTAAAACTTTTACATCTGTATTTCAAAGTTGTTGTTTTTTTGATCTTCCAGGATCAAAACAGATTTTTCTTTTTTGGTGGAGAAAAGTGTAATCATGATTTTCTGGTTTGTGGCCATGTCGCTGTTGGAGACCAGTAGGGGTTCAATCATTGGGTCGTTTAGGTGTGGTCTAGCTTTTGTTTGGCTTGTTGCATGTCTTGGTGTTTGTGTTGTGGCAGGACTTGGTGCTAGAAGCTGAAACTTGCTTTGTGTGCATGAATAAATGGTGTGATTGGCTGCTGCTTCCATTTAAATCAACCTGATTGGTTGTTTTCCGTCAATTTCTGCTGTGTTCAGAAGCTTTCGGTCTCCATTTGTGTCTGTCCAGAGGAAACCTGAAGAGGAGAGCCCAGTAAAGGACACAGATGCTAAGCAACTGAAACAGGAAGCCACAGTTAATGGCAGCGGTGACTCTAGTGCCAGCAACAGCAGTGAAACCCAGGAAGGAAAATCAAAGGAGGCGAGTGATAGGCCCGTCTTACCGCGTCTACTAAACTCAGGAAACATGTAGCGGTTCTGCTAATCTGTGCAGTTGGATTTCTAGAGTTAATATTTGCTTCTGGTGGGATTCCCGGCTTCTTGGAAGGCATGAAATTGTTTTTGAAATCCCAATTAGGTCAAAATTGTAGGTCATTTATGCCATTCAGAATAGATAGCTTTCTTGGTTTCTTTCGTTTTAAGGTCTGCTATACTCAGATGTGTCTTGGTGTGCATCATTGTGACATCAGCTATACCTAAGCCTGTCGCAATAAATCAATTAATCACACGATAAATTAAAACAATCTTAATTTATCATTATTCTCTTTCTACCCAAATTGCTCTTCAGGTTGATGCATTGGTCTCAACTTTCCTTTTTTTGAAGGAAAATTTTTGTTTACAGAATCTTCATGATTCATTTTATTTGGTATATTTAAAATGTCTTCCAGTTCCAGTGTTTAAATGTTCATTAGAATTTTAAGTTTATTGAACGTTTGAGAATGTTTCCTTGCATTATTATGAACATTACTTGAACACCAGAGTGAAGTCCCCCCCCCAGCTTCTTCAAATTAGACAAAATTGGTGTCAAACGTTTATACAGCAAAAATGTAAGTTTGTGCTGCTATGATTTTTAAAGATATTAAGAAATGGTCATTTGGAAATTGAAACATTCCTTTATCTTTAAAATGATAGCAGCACAAAAATTTTGATTTCATAAAATTGGGTGGGCTGGCTGACCTTTTTAAACTTTTATTAATATCTTCAAATGTAGTTGAGTTGACATCAATTTTGTCTGAAGTAAAGAAGGTGGGGGTGGGCCAGCTTCACTCAGGTCAAAAACGGCCTCAAAACAACAATATTATCGTTTATTGCAATAACTTCTGGTACAATTTATCGTCCAGCAAAATTGGCTAGCTCTATCTAAACAGGTTATCTTGGAAAAACCTATAAGACTTTGTCAATCTTCAGTAAAGTTCACCTATTAAGCTCAACTAGCAGCCACATGACCTTAACCTTTGCTTGTTTCCTCCAGTCTGCCTCTGTAGAGTCTTCCTCATGACCGCCTTGATCCTCTTCATCACTCTGAAACCAGCACAGCATGCCTCTCCAGCTCCTCACATCCAGTACTCTTGTTTCTGTAAATAAGACTCATTTTCACTGATTTGTCTGTCAAGTTTTTGTATACTTGTGGTAAAAAAATAAAGAATTTGCAGATGTAAATGCGATTTTTCTTTTCTGTGTGCATATTCAGCTGCAACAAAGCAAATTTCCTCCAGAATTAAAACATTTTTTTTTGTAAATCTGGCAAAGATAAAGGATTTATTTGCCACAATGTATCACTCATATTGAAAACATATTTCTCATTGGGTAAATTTTCATTATTGTAGCACGAGGTTAGACCTGGGCTGGTTAATGTCCAAATAAAAAAAAAAGGTTCTTTTCTGGGTTGATTTTAAACATTTGACATGATTCATGGAAAAACACTTGAGAAAATATGGATTTTTTTTATTTTTTTTTCTGCACACTTTCTCCATATAGAAAATGGTGTTGCTTCAAAAGTGGTGGGTGGCACTCATTTTAGATTACAGTTTTGCAGCAGAAAATATTTATAAACTCAGAAACTAGTTTATCTAAATCCCTAAAATGCCAAGAAATCGACTGAAATCTTTATGCATTTTCACATAAGTTTGGATGGCTGACATTTTCAAAAACACTTTATAAAACCTTAATTTATCAGCTGGTATACTGAAGCCCCCACTAGAAAGTGTTATGCCAGGATTGTGGATTTGTGATTGTAGAGAACAGGCTAGCATACTCAACCTGTTAATTTCTTGGCAAAAAAACAGCTAATGCAGTAGCTTCTGAAGCTAGTTCATTAATAAAACCACAAAGACTGCATGACACTTCTAAACTACAGACGTTTGTGCTTAAGAAATTGTTGAAACTGTAAATTGAGCTAATGTTGAACTTGAGCTGTGCTTGCTAACCAAATTGCTCTCACACAGTTGCTAACTTGTGGTTTTAAAGACCTAGCAACGGTGAGTTGCTAACGTATGCTCTGTAATGCCGTACGTTAGCAATTTGCCGTTGCTAACTTATGGTTTTAGAAACTTGAGTTTGTTAGCAGCTGTTAACTTATGGTTTTAGAAACTTGAGTTTGTTAGCAGCTGTTAACTTATGGTTTTAGAAACTTGGGTTTGTTAGCAGCTGTTAACTTATGGTTAGAGAGCGTAAGTTAACAGCTGCTACCGTTAACTTAACGTTTTACCGTTAACGGTAGCAGCTGTTTGCTACCATTTAATAAACCTACGGTCAGGCATAATGTGGGATTAGGTTGTGAAACAATATCTCAAGCTGTCAATATTTGACAAGGCCAACCTGAATCCCTCGTCTTATGATTGATAGAATATGGCACAGCTACTAACTTTATAAGATATGACCGCTCACTTAAACTGCCAAGCGAGGTAAGGACGACATTAATCAGAGAAACGGTCAAGAAGACTTTGGTGCGAATCAAAGCGCTGCAGAGACTCAGACCAGGTGGAAGAACGTTCACTGGACAAAGTGAACGTTGTCCAATGCAGTTTATGGATTAATAAGCTGCATTTTATTAATGCAGTTTATTAATAAAACTGCATTAATGCAGTTTATGGATTAATGAAGAAAAAAACGTAAAAAAAAAAAATATAGCAAATATAGAAGGTGGTTTGGGGAGATGAGAAATTAAATTAAGTTTGTTTTTAAAGAACATTCATCTCCTTCATGCTACTTTGTGTTGACCTAACCAAGATATTAATACTTTTGTAAAGCATGATATTTAAATGGGTGGAACTAAGATAACTTGGTAAAGAAGAAAATGATTTGGTTGTGTTTTAAAGTTTCACTTATGTGGAGGAAGAGGACAACCAAACTGTTTTTCGCTCCATCGCCAATTTATTAAAATATTTTTTCTGCTTCAGGGAAGGCTTACTTAGTGAGAACATTTTTACAATAAACAAAATTCTAATTGGTTGATGAGGTAGCCTGTTTCCTCATCAACTGTATAAGCTGTTGACGCACTTATATTATCAATCCAGATAATAAGTGGACATTTTCAGAGAAATGAACCGAGACCAGGACTCCCTGTACTCATAAGTATTCACAACAACATCAACATGAGCTGCATCTCTGATCAGCAGGATGTTTACATGCCACTTAGCTGAAGTATCAACCTGATTCTGACGTGAACTTTGACCTCTTAAATCAGCCAACAACTCCTTAAAATGTTAAAGTTTTTCCCTCCCTAACAGTTGGGGTAACATTAAGAAACATCCACACCAAAAGGAGAAAACTACAGAGAACTGGGGCCGTTGCAGAAGGAAAAAGGAAAGGAGTACACTTCCACCAAAAAACTGAGATTAATCTCAAAAACGTTCTAGACAATTTGAGTTATAAAAGTTTAAAATTTGCTAGAAAAAATTTGGAAATATGTTTTAAACGTCAAAAATTTGCCAGAAGAAAACTGAAATTTTTAATTTAACCAGAAATTCTTCAGAAAAATTGTAACTTTTGAAACTGAAATTTTTGTTTTTGTAGCATTTTTTTCTTTTGCAGCTCAGAAATTTTATTTATTTTTTTCCAGAAAATGCATCTTTTTTTTTTTTAGTGATTGTGTATCTGCTTTTTATTCATTTAATAAACTTGGATAAATGCAGCAAGCATTTTCAAAGAAAGAGTGACCTAAATCCTGATTTTATTCATCAGAATTGATTAAATTTTATTTTTTTTTTTTCAATTGATATATAGAAAATTATCAAAATAGTTTTACGTAGAGTTAACTTTTGGATCTAGAATAATTTACATATCCTTTATGTATTTGTTTAGTTTAAATATTGCATGTTTAGTTTATTGTTGAGAGGGTGAAAAAAACATTTTTGACCCATCAACCAGAACTGAGTTAAATCCAGAAGTGAATATGATTTGAATAGCCTGGCCAGCATTCTTCTTCTGTACTCTTGTAACATTTTGGAACATGTATTGGAGGCAGTGTGAACTGCACAGGAATAACAAAACACATGACTGATCCTCTGAATCATCTGTTTGCTTTAAAAAAATGAAAAGAAGTAGAGAAGCGAGGGTTCCCGTTTGAACAGATTACAATCAGAATAATTCAGCAAAACAAAGACGTTTCACAAGCGCTGTTTGCGCATACAGTGCAACACACCTGAGACATTTAAGCCTCCTTTGTTTCCAGAGGATGAAGGAGAACGTTTGACAGTCGGAAGCAGCTTGCAGCATTTGTTCCTCTTCTGCTCCAGCTGCTGATTTGTCGTATCTATCAGGGCAGAGTTGGCTCATACACAGCAAATCCAGCAGGTCCAAATTAACTGTCAAATTTGATTTCAACACTTTTAAAGTGTCTATGTGGGTCCACACCAGAAAGTGTTAATTTAACTCTTTTTGGAGAGTTGGTACCTTAACTCTAATTGAGTGTCAAATATCAAAAATGCTAGAGTTAATCATTTAACACTTACTAACACTAATTCAGTGTTAGATCTTAATATTAACTCTCACAGAGTATTTTTTAACTTCTTAAGAGTTATTTGGAATTAATATTAATTAGTTATTTTATTGTTTTGAACTTTTAAAAATTCTTTGGAAAATAAACATTTAATAAAGAAGCAATGATTTCCTCAAATGCATTTATTTCAAAACGTGCACCATAATTACAAAACATATCACAACATGGAACAATGTGCATGTTTCACTTATCGCCTTTTACAGTTTTCCAAAGGAAAAAAATGATCAGAAAGGTTGATGAATCTGATCAATATTCATGTAAATGTTCAACATCATGAAAAAACATACTCCATATTATTACAGATCTGTTCGTTAGCCAAGAATTTGACTGAATGTTCACTGGCTCGATTTTTTTCCAGCACTTGAACTCCGCAAACATTCGTTATGCTAAGCTAAATATGCTAACACCGAGCTGTGTGGCGAACGTGATGTCTATCACACAGCTTGATCTCAACTCAAAATAATAGTTACAAACCATCTCAGAAAAAAATTACTTACCAAGAGCAGTGAACAACTCAGACATGTGGAAAGTAAATTGTCCTGGAATGACTTGACTTCTGTCGCTTCTGTGGGAACCTGTGATTCTGGGGGCGGAGTCAGTGAATGAACTCCTTTAGTGTTTCAGCCGCTGTAGGAGTTCAGAGTTAAAATGATCCCATTTTAACACCTCTAGATTTGATACGGAAACACTTTGTTTTAACTCTGGATTTTCACTACTAATAATATACACCCCAGAGTTACATAAACAGAATGTGACTCTATTAGAGTAAAATTAACTCTGCTTTTGCATAAAGTCTACTAACACCGAAACGTTTACCACTTTTGAATTTGCTGTGTATGGAACGTCACCAATTCTCCCCGAATCGCTCGCTGTGACCCAGCTGATGCCTACTTGCCTTTTCAATGCATTTAGAAACTGATTAATTTACGCACTGATATCTTTCAGAGAGTTAAGGAAGGTGTGCTCATATTATTTCACTGCTTTTTACTAAAATGGCCTCCTACCGTCACTGGATGATGAGTTTTTTGGAAAAGTTGGTTTGCAATTGTTTCCCAAAAGCGGAATAGGAGCATAAAATATGGTTTACAGAGCCAGGAATGGTCAAATCCCTGTTTTTGAATGTTATTCTGTTGTTCTCCTTTTGACTTCCCACTTATGTTTTCTTTCTAACCTTTGGCAAAAAGGATTTATTCTAAAATAATGGAATAGTTTAGAAGAATTTCAAAAACAATGGGAAAGCTAGGATTGTAATCTTCTAATCAATAATTCACAACATTTGTCTTAAATCAGGGATGTCCAAACTTTTAGTCAGAAATTGTAAATTCAAAAGTAGTAGTAAAAAAACCCCAACCTAAAAACAACCAGATAAAGCTGTCTGATTTTTATTATAGATCCAAAACTTGAAAGGGATTTTTGACAACGGTATATTAGGATCTTTGTAGATAGATAAAAAAGGAGTATATTTCCACCAAATGATCAGAAATTTGTGATTAGTCTCGGAAATCTTCTAGAGACTATAAACAATTTCTGGAATTTTTTTCAGATTTTTTTTTTTAAAATTTGAAATTCAAAAATTGAAAATTTTTTGGAGAAAATTTCTGATATCTAAAAATTTATTATTTTTTCTAGTAAATGTTCTTGTTTTTTGTTTAAAATTTCTGAGATTACTCTCAAAATTTCAGATTTTTTTGGCAGGTATTTATGACTTTTTTCTTTCATTTTTATTTAATCAGAAATGTACTACAAAAATTCCCAAAAGAAAAATGGACAAGTTGTAGAAGACTTCTGATATATATATTTTTTCTTGCAAGTTTCTTTGTTTTTTGTATGACATTTCTGAGATTACTCTCAAAATGTCTGAGATTTTTGCCAAATATTTACTACTTTTTTCCCCAAAATTAAAAGTCTCTATCTGCATGTACGGGCCAAATTTGTATAAATTTTTAAATGTAGTTGGGGGGGCCACATGAAGTCAGTTCAAGGGCCACAAATGGTCCCTGGGCCACACTTTGGACTCCCCTGTCTTAAATAAACACGGGGATTTTTGGGGAACATCTGATGTGTGACATCATGGAGAAAGAAAAAACGACACACGTGAAGTCAGGAAGTCTAATAGTTTAGAAGTCAATCCTATCAAAGAGTAAGTACATTATGTAAACTTATGAATTTGTAGAATGTTAAATATATATATATTTGGTAAGCCCTAAAACAGTAAAAGTTTGGTTAGATATTGGGGGAAAATATGATAAGTAGTTCATCTATTCAAAGTATTTCACTGTTTTTAATTAAACTTTTTAATAACATTAAATCTAACTTAGTAGATACTTTAGAACATAACTAAACTAAACTTGAAAATACCACCCAAAATGCTTTATGTGTGCTCGTTTCATCGTGAGGACAAAAAGCCAACAGAGGAAAACAACTGCGTCATTCGTCAACTCCGCGCAGTTGCTACAATGAAGTAGCTAAATATGCTAGTGCGGGTTATTTACGGCCGCTTCTTCAAGTCATCATTCTACTTCTCAGTATCTACAGGTTACGGTAAAACAATATTTACACATTTATGCTGTGACAGCTGGTGTTTCCACATATTTAATAGCCTAAAACTTCTCCCGGAAGCCGGTTAGCGAGTTGCTAACACGTAAACAAATGGCGGATCTGGTTTGCGGCGGAAGTCGCGCCCATAATTCAGGCAAAGCCTCATGGGGGCTAGTAATATAATATAATATAAATGTCTGGTTTCAACTGTAAGTTTGTCATGCAGAATATTAGAAGTTGGAGACATTGAGAGGACAGGAAATATATTTATTTAAAAAAATACTTGCCTAAATAACACCTAGAATAAGTTTTTTTTTTTTTGGCAAATCATTGCTGTTGTGTTCTAAAATTCCTTTTGAAAATTTTAAGCTGTACATGAAATGATAAAATAAGAAAAGACATACGCAGTGAAGGCTAAGTGAATTGTCTTGTTTTATGTAACATTCATAATCATCTATTTTACATGATAGAAAGGACATGAGGATGCCACTGCAGGGTCTTAAAGCAGATATATATTTTAAACACAGCACATTTAAAGCTGCGGTTTATAACTTTTATTTTTAAAATATCTTTTACATATTTGTTAAAGTTGTCACCGTATTGTGACAGTATGAGACATAATCTGAGAAAAAAATCAAGATTCTCCCTGAGCTGCTATGCCCGTCTGAAGAAATGCACTGCTCCCAGTCAAAAACAAGCAATCAGAGCAAGGAGGAGGAGCTTAGCGCTATCAATCATTCTTGTGAAGGTGCCTCTAAATATGCTAATGGTGGAGAAACAACAGGAAAATCATTTATCCGCTGTCATCAGTGGTCATGCTAACTAGCATTAGCAGCAGTGACAGGTTCTGCTGACAAGAAAAAGCGCTAAGACCTGCCTCCTGGCTCTGATTTTTTTGTTTCTTGTTAGAAGAAGGCAGATGAGCTCAATTTCTTTACTTACATTAAAAAAAAAATAATTATATATATATATATATATATATATTTATTTATTTTTTTATTTTTTTTTGTTTAAATTTGTTAAAAATGAAAGTGCAAAAACAATATTATTTTTTTGTTTTACAACAAGCATATTTTATGATGTCCTGTCACCTGATGATAGCATAAAAACACTTTTCAGTTTTCCTTCAGTGCCTGAGAAAACAAATCTGGCTTTTTGTGGTAAGCATCGCACCGACTCTGAGGCTGCAGAGAGAAACAATAAATGACCAGTAGTGTATGATTTCTTAGCATTGTAGCAGCGTTGCTGTATAGTTTACTTCAAATGGTGGATATTTTAACTCACAGAGTTGCACTCCTCTTTTTTTAACATCTCACTTACATAACCTATGGGCTGTAAGAGGACAAGCACAATGGTATGATTTGGTTGATAAAATTAATAAAGCAAATGTGACATTGTTGAGGTTTAATCTGTTTATAGGGCTGCATATTGTAGAATCATAAACATGTTTTTCTTCCATTGTTATGATTTGCACAAATGGTTTTAAACTTCAAAACATTTCCAGCTGTAAAGCTTTAAGAAGATGTTCAATGGGCGTATTTAAAGGGATAAAGTCTCATTCAGATACACCAATGTCCTGTGCTGTTTACCCTGCAGCCACAACACAATATGATAATGCCCAAGTGAATAGTGGGAGAAATGGGTTTGGTAAAATGATGAATTATGATAAATGAGGCCATAGCATAGGCATGAAAGAGGGGAAATCACCCCTCTAATGCACCGTGGTGTTGGTGTGAGTATGTGTTCTGGTGAACCAAATCTCTGAAGATCACAGGGCCAGTGACAAAAACACTCCAACTGGATAGAAAGTGAGGGTTGTGCCTGCAGGGAGATCTTGTTGGACAGATTGAGAGAGGGATGGATGGAGGAGGGGGATGAAAAGGCCGCCTGCCAGACACATATATTAACCCAGGACTCCCCCCTCAACACCAAGCCTCTGATCCCTTCACCTCAGTGATTTAACATCGCAGGACCTCTTAACAGGGAACATTATTAGCTTGATGCAGTGTTGCATCTACAAAGATTCTCCAACCCAGAAAGACTTTTGCAAACTGTCCTCAGCTCATTCATTTAAATTTCTCAAAAGACAAATTTTATGCTTTTAAATCACCCAGGCAATATGGTGTAAGTAAAACTTGCTCTATAGTCAGTAGGAATAAAGATATTAAAGCCTCTCTTGGAGTCGCTACGGCAATCAACAACAAGTCGATCAATCCCATTGGACACGCTGGTGGTCGAGCTTATGCTTCATGTCCCCATCGACCGATTCGCACCACACACAGAGATCCTGCTGGCTACTACTCTCAGCCTGCATGGCTGAACAGCAGTTCCTGCAACACATAGTTTCAAATCATTTGAATGAACTGGATGCTACAGGTATTTAAGAAATTAAATCAGTGCTGATTGTTTATAGGGACTAATCATCTGCTTGGATTTAAAGGTGACATATTATGCCTACTTAAACGGATTAGGATAGGCTATACAAAACATGTTCATTACATTTTTTGTACAAAATCATTCTAAGATAATGAGATCTTAGTCTGCTTAGTTCTGCCTTCTCCTTTAAGAATGAGCTGTTTTAGATTCTCTTGTCACTTTAAATATAAATAAGCTGCTGCTGGCCACACCGCCAAACTCAACGTTTACACTCATATGAAAATAGCTGCAAACAGATGTGCAAATATACAACTGTGTTTTTGAAAAGCAGAAGAAGAGCCTCCTGCACAAACAAGAATTCATCAAGTTATTTCAAAATAGTAAGTCAACAACAAAACACTTGTGTTTTCCAGCAGCCATTGTACAGTGCATAAAGAAGTAAAACCAGCTGGTCAAATGTGCTGGAGCTGATAGGTAATGGCACAGTGCCTTTCAGATGTGACTCAACAACTGTGAGGTTTTTGAAATGGCTCATTTTCCAGAAACTGAAAAGCATTAACTTTTGGTTACTGCGACAAAAAAAAAAACAACAACAACAAAGAACAGCTTGTGTTTTCTTTTTTCATGTGCTTGGGCTGTTGTTCAGAAGTAGTTGAGTCCAAAATGGGAGTATAAAAAGAGTGAATGGGTTTATAAAGGAGGAGTACAACCTCATATGTATTCAGCTTGACCTCAATTCAACAGCTTTTGAATATTTGAGACATTTGTGTTCCCAAATGGTTTTCCAGTTGGTTTTAGAAAGGATAAAGCAGGATAATATTGGCCTCCATCCCAAAGCAAGACCTCAAAACTTGTGAACTCTTTTCAAAAGATGGGTCTGTGCCAGGAGGCCAACCAATTTACATAATGTCTACCAATTCTGCCAAGAGGAATGGGCAAATTTCCACAAATATACACAGTTTGCCTGTAAAACAAATACACCAAAGTATTTCAATAATGAAAAAATTAACTGATGAGAAAAAAGACCTTTTAATATTCTTATCTTTTTATTCATCTCCCACTTGGACAAATACACATTTTACAGTGTAAGTACATTTTTTGCTCTGAGGACTCGACAGACATCACAAGTCAGGCTCATGCCCCACCGTGATGACAGCTAATATGGTATTGGTATGGTGCGCTGATTTATTCTAGTGTTACTGTAATTCACACAGCTTCATAGGGTGAAGGCCCCTAACAGCCCCTCCCTACAGTGTGGCTTAGTTCCCTCCCTCAGGAGCCTGGTTCAGACACTTAATCCACCCTGCTAATTGGCCCCTGATGCCTCTGTAGTGACTCAGGTACCTGGAAACACATTCTCACACTGCTGCTCCAACACTGAACAGAAGCTAAGATTAACAAAGCAAAACAAAGGGAGGAAAATGACTAACTCCTGGAAGTTTTGGGAAGTCTCTCAGAAACTTTTTTTTCATGCTGAACGAACATTAACTAAATGTTCAACCAGAAATTGCTAAGATGTATAGTTGGATTTGAGAACTAACAGTTTCAATCTTGTTTTATATCATCGTGTGAACACCTGAGACTCTATCAACACATTTATTCACTGATTAAAATATTATAATGTGAAATAGTTAGTACATATTAACAATGGCATATTTTTCCAGGCAAATATGATGCTGTGCTGTGTGATATCAAACTGCACAAAAGGTTTTGGGCCAAAGTAAAATACTTGTTAAGATCACACTATTTTCCTTAGTTTTTTTGCACTAATTTTCACATCATAGGCTCAGGCTATGTTAAAAATGTAAGTTTGGATATGAGGTTGGGGAAAATAATCCAAAAGACATTTTTTTTGTTGACTATGCTGAAAACTGAACAAAAATAATTACACCCACAAAATGATTTTGAAAAAAACAACAATTGAGGCATTGTTTATGTCTAAGGAACACAGTTAGAGTAATTTAATTAGGAAAAAAATCAGGTCTGAGAATGATACCACAAAGTAACACCTTCTAGGACTTACAAGTTAAAAATCCAATAAAGTTGGGAAACATTTTTTAGCCTCTTATTTTACCAAAATTAGGAACTCTTAAAGGCACAGAACCAAACAAAAAAAATGAAAAAAAATTATGCACAAATCTATTAGAAGAACTCTAAACTACGAGGGCATTCAATCACCAGATGACAATGTTGCTGTAATTAAAACTGTAGTTAGCTAGAAAGTAAAAACTTCATTGGTTTATTGGTCCATGTGGGTTTTTTCCCCCAGTGATTACAATGATCTTTTTCCCAGTTCACTTCTGCTCCATCCTTTGACCACTATACAAAAGACTGACCACTGCAAACAGGGAACATCCCAGAAGAGCAGCATATTTAGAGATGGTCTGACCCTCATGATTTAGCCCTTATCAACATCACTCACCATCAACTTGGTGAGTAATATATCATACCCACTAACAGGTGTCATGATTAAGAGTTAAGCAGTGTCATTTACTGGTCACAGTGTTATGCCTGATGAATGTTCTTAGTCTTTTAAATCTAATTGCCCAAGAGTTGCAAATCTTTTCAGGTAATTATCCAGTGAATTTTGCTTCCACAGACTATTTTTAAAGTTTTACAAAATTAATAACTTCAACATTATCACATAAGCTCACCTTTCACCTAAACATCACGCTCCAGGCAATCACATTATAATGTCTTGGATCGAAGCAACCTAATCATCTTATGCATGACGTGAATTTGCACTGCAACCTCTCAGCTGTCGGGTTCCATATTTGGGGAGCCGTTGCTGTCCTGTACAGTCTCCCCACCCCTCACCTTGTGTTGGGGGTGGAGGGAAATCAGCATGCTGAAGGCAGCAGCTTTGGGACGTCCAGTGAGCGCTTGGGTAAACCTGCTTGTATGTATATATGTATATATATATATATATATATATATGCAAATCCCATTCATTCCACTTCTCTGGAGTAATTGACAATCTATGAAGGTTATTGATTGACTGCAAGGATGTCTTAATGCACATTGGTTGTCAGCTGACATGCATGTGTTTATTTGTTTGCACATGTTAATACAGAATAAAAGGATGTTTCAGACTAAGTGGGATTCTAACTAATGGAAAAAGGGTTATGCAGTTTGACTTTTTATTTGGTCTTAACTGCACATTAATTGGAAAACACAAATGAATTTATTGGAGGATACAGATAAAGCTCCCTTGTAATAGCAGTTATTGACCAGTACTAGACACTACTACCACATGGAAAGTACTACTGGTTATTTCAGTAAACAGTGTTACTTTACATGAACTGAGTTCCTGACTTTTGGTAGCAACTTTGTAAGAAAAGTTTCTCAGTAACACAGACTGGAACATGTGGAAAAACACTTTAGCCTTTAGAAGGGATAATATAATCCTAGCTAAATATTCATCTTTCAGTTTGGCTTTATATAAAGCATAATTTTTCTTTCTTTATCAATTCCAATGTTATTAATGAAGAAAGATCAAAATATATATGTATTTAATTTTATGCTGTCAGTCCATTATTTGGGTATTTGCCTGTTTTTCAGTGGCAATGGTTGTGCTAGGCCAAAATCATATTTGGGGTTAGAAAAACTTGAATGACATTGACTTATTACTGGTCATTTCATGATGTAAGTGTCTTAGGCTTCCTCTGATTATGGGCACCACTGAAAGATTTTTTTTTACTGAAAAATCAAAAGCTTTTAAATCCATTGTATTGTATATAACGGCAGCTCTACTAATCAGCATGTAGCTTCCTGTACTTTTGTTCCTTAACCTTTGTTTCTGCTGTAAAAGTCTGCAACCATGAGGAGTTCCTGCAAAATCTGTGCGTTTGTAAGACAGTGTGCTGTGTGAGTGCATTTGCACATCTGTGCATTTGCAGTTCTTTTTGCAAACCTGCCACCTCAGCAAGAGCCGCCAGCTCGTGTAGAAATTAAAACACAGATATACGTGCACACAAACACAACTGCTGTTCAGTTTTTCCTCTGTGTAAAACTGGCTTCCATATGTGTGATCACAGGAGGAGGAGGAAGGGATGAGTATTTACCGGCTGACCAATGGCTCAGTGACAGATTGAGATTGGGATGCTTTCAGCACAAGGACGATTTATGGGCTCTTTATGCCACTTTCCTTCTAAATTACAGCTGGCCCGACAACAATGAGATGACCCGAGAATCAGGTCTGATGATCCAGAGCCTCCCCTGGGGTTAACAGTCCCTGACTCGACCCCTCAGCTCTCCATTTCAAACCCCCATCCAGCAGCTCATCCTCTTCCACATCTCAAAAACAATCCGGCGAAAGAAAATAGTCGAATATTTTCCTCACATAGAGATATAAATCAGTTTATATTTGGTTTTAAGAGCGGCCGTCGTTTCCTTCTACCTGGGACTCAAACTATGACTAACAAAATTATCTGTTTCTGTGATTATTATCATAATTTCTGCAAGTTTCCATCTTCTTCCTGCTGTCACTTTGGTGATGTCTGTTAATGTTTACCCCCTGCAAGGCAGAAGATGGGCCACCTACATCGATTTCACACCCGAAGCTTGGATAAAGAGGAGAAAATCAGCTGGTCTGCTGTCATCTGTGCTTTTGATGTGTGTAAACACCAACTGCACTGAGCAAGAGCCTTTAGCCAGATAGAAAAGGTAGGATCCATTTGAATTATGCCCCCATTTTACAGCAGCTTCCATATGGAGTAAACACATACGGTAATTCATTGTTCGAAAGTTTAAACTGCTGGACCCAATTATGTAATTGCATTTGTTTAAGTGGTATTAATGTGTCTGTTACAGTCAGCATTATTTATTTATGACAACTTATTTACGAACAAATCAAGATCAATTTAGAATGCTTGAGGGAAGACAGTCACAAAGAAGGTGAAGGTTTTAAAAGCTGTTCAATCTGAATTTAGATTCAACTTGGCTGGTTTGCTTCAAATCCCTGTTTTTGGGTGCTAAAATAAAAGATAATAGTGTTAAGCTACTGGATAATTGTGAGTTTGTCTGAAATTGCAATGAGTTTACATGAACAACAGAAAGAACTACACACACTTGGTAAAAATAATCACCCCACTGATGAAAAATAAAGAGCCTGACAAACAGTTTTCCAATCTGAAACGTGACTAAGATGAAAAACAAAAACGCTTTTGGGGAAGAGTTTTATATCCTTATTTCTGATCTGTTGTTGGTTTACGTTTAAATAGACAAAAAAAGAAACAAGTTACTCAGTCACAACTTTCTGAGATTCTTTCATCAACATAAAATAAATAATGAGGGAAAAGCCCAATCCAAGCAAACCTTTGCAATCACATTCAAGTGCAAATATGACTTTTAGTCTTAGCAGGAGTTTACATAGAACGTAGATGGAACCCAAAAAGATAAAGTTGAACATCTTTGATAATCCAGGTAGCCCAGAGGTCAGTAGTGCCTCCAGAGGGGTGGGGAAGGTTGTTTATGGTGATCCTGTCACGTTCCGTCTCTCTGGGACAATCAGGAGATTAAGTGTTGAGGAGCGGCTGCAGTCACATGCCATTACTCACTCTCTGCATCACAATTAGAGCAAATGGCGCATTACAGGGAAATTATCATCAATATGATATTAAGAGACGCTGGCTAAACCAATCAGGGGCAAAGTGCTTATTCCACTGGTAACCAAAGATGACTCTGAGTTGGCGGGACATGGAGGTGACACTGGCACGGCCTCAGAGAGCTGAGATGAACTCCAGGGAGTTTATGCTGTTGCATTAGAGTCACACTGGGAAAACTCCATCAAGGACAATATCTAAATCAAAATCTCTTTTTTGTCAAATCTAGTCCAAACCTCAAGCCTTATAGCAACAGAAACCTTGAGGTTATATATCAAAAAGAACAACATGGTAGCTGATTATATTGGGATTTTATTGCCTTGGGCAAGTTGTTTGGGAAAATTACTTAAGAAAACGCAATTGGTAAAAGAAAGACATGGCTGAAAAGCTTAAAAACCAGCATTGAGGATAACATTCGTAATTAGAGGAAAAACCTGCAAACATACCATGTGACTAAGCATAATGTAATTTGTGGAAACTCGCTTTCTTATATGTCTCATGTAATATAAATTTTTTTTGGGAAAGCAAATGTTGGATTTTTATTGATTGATTACATATTGATTGTCTGCAATCAATCAATTTGAGATTATTATTTTTTAACAAATCACCTAAACAGATTAACCTTTCTTTGATATTCTTTTACTTTATGAAAGAGGGGCAGAGGGAAGAGGATGGCTGAGCATTTTCAACACATACTGCCATCTTAAAGAACAATCAATGCTGCCTTCAGTTGTTATAAAATGACGTACATATATCAAACATAACTTAAGTCTTTCCAATACTGCCTCCAGCATGTCATCACAACAATGTTTCTCACTAGGCTGTTTACAGCCGTTCTTGTTCTTTGGACTGAGAAGTAGCTCATATGATGAGCTCAGCAGACGCAGAGTTCCACCAGGGTCTGCTAACTGCTGCTGCCGCTAGGCTGGAGAAGCTACGTGGGGGGTGCTCCTCAAGGTGAGAGCTCGGCAGGAGGAGCTTTGTGAAAATAGGTGCCGCTTTGTGGAAGCAAGTGTTTTACACACTCATGAAGAGCTGCCAAGGGAGATTCAAAGAATTATCAAACATGCATGAAAGAATCAAAGCAACACTCGTTGGTCAGCCTTGTTTCAAAAGTGACATAAAACTGTGACTACCAAGCATTCACACTGACTACCCACCACTAACAATACATCTTAATCCCACTTTGTGAAAGGAGCTGAGGATATTTTAATATTTTTTATTAATTTAAGCTCAAAGTTAAGTTTGCACTGCAGTTCAGATCTTTGGGATGGACCAGAAGGATGAAAAGTTTTGTGCAATTAATTTAGAACAATTAATAAATGCATTGTGAAAACTGTTTAAAGTTTCATTGTTGTTATATTCATTATATTACACCTGCAGCTATGGATAATTTAGTAGTAATCACAATTCACTAATCCAAAAATGAGCAAATTGTGTTTTGATTCCGCACATCATAAAATAATCAGGCTTCTGGCTTTAATTGTTTTTTCTAAAAAACAATCAGCATTCATTTCCACTTCTGTTTTGAAAGTATTGTTAAAAAGTTGTGAGTTTATCGCCAACAAATCAATTAGGCTGTGTGATACCTGAGTCTCATTAACAGCGGCCTGCGGCTGATTTCCCAGCATGACTTGTGTCAAGGTGCTCTTTCAGTTCGAGGGATCATAACACACTTTCTGATGAAATAGCGCTGCAACCGAGGATTATCTTTGTCAAAGCTAATATATCTGAGTCCTTTCTTATTTTACATTATAAAATAGACAGCAGTAGTGACAGAAGACCATTAAGACCATACCCTGGGGAAAAGCTGTCCTACTCGTCCGTTCTGCTGGTGACAAAAGTGGTGTCAGATAACTTTAAAGTTTATTTATATGATGAAATGTACAGCAACTACACCCATCAGGCAGAGCAAAAACATAACCTTTCACCAGATTGTTTTGGCATGTGATGAATTAGCAATTCTGAGCACTTTATAAATACCATCCTAGAACGAAATTCGAACACATCCTTACTTATCTCTTTATCTGTGAATGATAAAGAGATATCTGTGAATTAACTTTTGGTTTGAAAAAAAAAAAAACTTTCTCAAATCCTGCCGTTTTAAAATCAGCCATGATTCTTGAGTCCTGTACTCATTTCCCTCATTTTTCCTCCCTGCACTCCAACCCTCTCCCCTTCATTACTTCTCCATATGTAGATAGCCTCACATTATTACTTCCCTGCCTTATTTTGCTGACACAACGCTAGCCAAATGAAGTGAGATATACGGCGGAGCTTATTGGTGGAGATGGCCAATCCCTTCTGGCCAAAACCATTAACAGAATGGACCACACTTTGTCTCCTCGTAGTTTTCAAATTGTTGTGTGCTAAGGGGATGGGAACTATTTTTAGAGCTTAATCAGATGTGAAAAATAAGAAATAAACAACAAATCAACACTTTCAGCTGTCTGGAGGTTTATACTAAGGTGGTGTATGAAAAATAATTACCATAACTGGATCCTATATGCAGCTTGTAATGTGCAGCAGTGAAAAAAACATATCGCCACAAAAAGCTGATGGGATTGTCAATTAAAATAAGAAGATGAAAATGTAAACCAGAAGTTGATAATAAATTAAAGTAGAACCCTCAGAATGAGTTGTTGCACGTGGCACTGTGTTATAATTGAATCGTTTTGTTTCCTGCTGGGTTTAGACAATGGCTCTGCATTGTCTAAACTCTTTCAATCTGCTGTGTCCAAACTTTCAGCTCCTCCTTAAGGCAATCATCCATGTTTCTTGTGAAAGCCTTGTTTTCTGGGAGCCTTGTTGTCTTGCATCAAAAAAGTTCCTGGTTTGCATCATTTCCCAGTGGATGTGCGGGTTCATTTCGGGTACTCCGGCTTCCTCTCACATTACAGAAACATGACTGCTAGGTTAATTGGTCTCTCTAAATTACCCCTAGCATGGCTGTCTGTCCTGTGCGTTTCTGTTTTTCTTGTGACCCTGCAAGGAAAAGCAAGTATAGACCAGGGATCTATGCATTGATGACTTTATTCTGTCTTTTAAATTAGACTGGTGGAAAACGTATCTTCTAAAGCTAAAGTTTTAAACTGGACAGGTGGACAACCTCTATGTTTCAGTTCTCCAAGTTGAACTCTAAGTTTTGTTTTGAAGTTGAATTTAATCTTATAAAGGTGATTGGAAATGGATTTAATTTTGAATTTGACTGCAGTAAAGTGTATTTTAATGGAGCTGAAACAGAGTAGACTGCACAATGAAGCAGCTGATTCGACTCTTGCAGCAAAGTGTTTTCATGTTTTACCCATAAGTACAGTTCTCTCCAAGTAACCTGGCTTCCTTCCACAGTTTAAAAACATGCATGTATGGTCTCTGTAAGGAGCCCAGTAAGTCTGTGCATGGTTGTCTGTCTTGTGCGTCTGTATGTTGTATGGTAAACAGCTGACCTGTCCAGGGCGCACCTGTCTCTTCCCGTAATGACATGGAGATAGTTGATTTCCATTTAAATGAAGTGTCATTAAAACTGCAGTATGTACACTTTTTAGAAAATTTGTTAAAACTGTTATGTCATGATAGCGAGAGACAAAAAAATCGAGCTCTTCTTCCTTCTCCTTGTATTTTTACTATCGTGCTGAAATACTTCACTCACGATCAGAAACAGGAGGAAGGTCGTGGTTCAACGCAGAGCCTACCTTGAATCCTCAGGCTAGTTACCATGAATGTTTTTTTTCTGTATGTTTATTTCTCTGCCATTAGCACCTTGAGCAACAAACTGCAAATCATGAGTGACAGACATCTTGAGCAGTGCGTACACTAGAATGATTGACAGTGCTAAGACCGTCCTCCTGGCTCTGATTGGTTGCTTCTGACAAGAAGCTGTGCATTTCTGCACATGGCAATAGTAGCACTGGGAAGAGGCAGAGGAGCTCAATCTTTTCACAGATTATCTGTCTCATGCTTTCAGGACATATAGGACACATATGCTAAAAGTAAACATACCTTTAGCATTTGAGATTAAACAACTGAAGCAAGTAAAAATAAAGTGAACAAAACTTGACAAAAATAAATTTGAAGCATGTTATCTAATTGCTTCCATTTCAACAGTATATGCAACATGAATAAATTGAATTGAGCACAAATAATTTTCTAAAGTAACTCTGGGATATAAAAGCTATTTTAAGGTGAAAACTGGATCACTGTTCATGAAGCTACACCTTTAAAAATAAAACCCTGAATATTATCTGCCACTGACAACACCTTCAGAGTATTTGTGCAGGTTGGTGCTGCAGTTCGGTCTGAGTGTGTGCGCTCATGCAGGTATGCTGTAATGTGTGTATACGTTTGGGTGGTGTGTGTGTGGAGGTGGGAGGGGTGTGGGGGAGAAAGCCAGTGTGGGTCTAGGTGTGGTGTGGCCGGCCCGGCTCATTTCACAGCTGTATAGGGATTAGGTGGTGGAGTGCGGTGGGGTAAGCTGTCTCTTTTATCTCATTCAAACATGTTGCTAATTCAGCAGAGAGCGGCTGCCGCGGGAGCCTGTGCCGCTAAGCGCTGTATCATTCTCCCTGCCGTGAATAAACTGCTAGTCCTAATCCCCAATCAGGCGCCGTGACACGGATTATCACCCGCGACAAGCACAGCGACCCGGCAGAGAGGAGGAGAGAGGAGAGGGACTGTCAGGATGGAGCAGGAAAGGAAAAAGATAAAGGAAAGGTTGAGGTTAAAACATGGGGGGGGGATGATTGTGGCGGAGTTGGGAAAGGAGGATGCAATGAGCAAGACACAAGACAATTTCATATTTAAGAAGTTATCTGAATGCCTCCTGAGGAATTACCATGGCTTCAGTTTGTTGTTCTGGTTGTCCTGTCTGCGTTCCCACTTCTGTGTGTTTACGTCCTGTATCTGTAGATTAAATCCGGCCCAGGGGGCTACAAGGCATGCATGTGGGACGATGAGGTTCAAACAAGACCCTAGAGAGAGTGGGGCCAGTTTTTCTTCCAGTGCTCTGCGCCTGTCCTCGAGTGTGTGTGTTTACTCCTCAGCTAATTGAGATCTAATTGCTGTAACACGGTGTAAAGTCCCAGCCTGGCCTGTCGCTGGGGAAATATCGCTAACAGCCAGTTTCTCCCGTGTGGGACTGTCGGTAGCAGAGATGTCACAACTACTTAATCTCAAAAGCAGATCTTTAAAAAAACAAACATTTGTAGCGTCAAATAAAACAGAAAAATCCTGGTGATCTGTACTGAAACCCTGAAACTCCCATCTGCTGACCTGCTTTGTGTTTGCCAACTTTAAGTCCTGTGAAATCCATTCATATCTTTGGAAAGTAGAGTGCAAACTTTTCTATATACCTTTACTGCTTTCTGGGATCCTGATGAGTCTGGTGTTAATAAAGCAAAGCAGCAGATTCCAATCAGGTATTGAAACGAGCCGAGGAAGTGCTTCGGTTTGCCTCCGAGGCGGATGTCGCCTCCAAGGAGACACAATTATCAATGGCATGAAAAAGAGATGAGGTATTGATATAGTTATGAAACCAATGTTTCAAAACATGCCATGTCATCAGCACAGCAAGATGAGACATTAAATATACATCTTCCTTTCAGTGTGATTATAGAATTACAGCTTAGAGAGAGAGAGGCAGACAGAAACACCCAAAAGCATTAGATCATCTCTGTTTATGATTTTTTTTCTTTGATACAGTATGCAAAAAAAGTTCATAAAAGTGAACTGTTGTACCTAATTTAATTTATATATATTTTTTTATCTAATGTTAATTTTAAAAGCATGTGCAATTTTACACACATTTCACAATTACTTTTTTATGTATTAAACTGTTCTTTTTTTAATCAAACAATTTATAAAATTGTTTAATTTTATAAATTAAACAATTTATGAAATTAAACAATGCTGACATAAGATATGTCAGCAAATTATGCAACAGCCATGTAAAATAAGACGTCTAAAACAAAAGAACACTTGAAGTAACAGATTAAAAATAAATTTTTACTTTTTCTTTCTTACTTTTGACACTACAGAAATATGTTCCCATTTATACTTTTTTTTGTAAATCACAAAATATTTCAGAACACCTCAGTAAGGAAATCAGCTCTTCTAAAAGGCCCAAAACTACCTAAACGTTTTTACATAATCAGCTATGTGCATGTAATTGCAGAGAACTTTGAAGGAGAGAAGAATGACATTGGAGAAGAGACAAAATGCAAGTATAATATATGTTGCAAAACTACAACATAACTTTCTTCTATGCTTTTATAAAATCATAATTCTAACCCAGTAGAGGTGGCCTAAAAGTAACCTTAGTAAAGCCTCTTTCAGAGGATCAGCCTGCATCTCTGTCTGCAACTGGGAGGGACTGATGTGTGAGGACATGTCCGCCTTGTGAGTCTTTTGCACCTGTTCTGAGGAGTAAAGACATTCATTTCCATGTTAGATTCTCCAAATTACTCCAGAAATATCAGAACATTTAGTCAAAAAGTCAACAGTCTCTTTTCTTTATTAATGAATTAAAAGAGTATTTATTACTTAACCAGTGCAAATATGTTCAGTTTGTGAGTTTGAAAACTAAATATAGTTACAAAGTCGCTAAGTTGGCAAAGCAGATTTTTTTGTTTCTTTCTCAGATGCTTTATCTCTTTCTATCCTCCTTAACAAAGCCATTCTGTTCCTGTTTGTGCAGCGCCCCGTCACGGAGCACACTGTAACTTTTCCCCTCCGGTTCGCCTCCGTAGAGGCTTCCTTGACAGTTGCTCTCATTTCCATAAAGCGACAATGTTCTGCAGAAAGAGACATTTGAAAAGGTGAGTCACAGAAAGGGAAAATTTGCAGAGGGAGAGAGATGGAGAGACAAAGGGGAAGAGAAATAGAGGGAGTAAAAGTTGGTGGTCAGCAACACAGTGGGCATCATAAATCAGATTTCCCACAATCCCCTGCGGAGGGGCCCTCCGCTCGGCCTTTTGCGGACACGCTCAGCGGGGCGCGGAGCATCGATTGGCGTCGCCATACCGATGCTGACTGTGCCGGGTTCGGAGGGCGAGAGAGGTGAAGAGGTGAGGCGGTGGAAGAGGGGTGTGCTAGATCCATGAGTGTGTGGGGGGGGGGAGCTGGGTGTGAAGAAATCTGCCTCAGCATCAAACTAAAACAGCAAACCAAACTCAGGAAAACATAGGTGTGTGTTTGCGGGCAGAATGTGCAGACTCCGGGGTAATTTCCTCCCCTATCAGCACACTCTCACTCACTTCAACACTTGCCCTCTTCTCTTTCTTCTTCTTCTTCTTCTTCTTCCTCGCTCATCACAATCTTCTGCCCACTCACCCCGGGGCAATCAAGGCTGCTGAGAGGCCAAGATCCAACGCACACAACCAGAGGGCAGGAAGGAAACACAAACTGACATCATCCAACATGTCAGCTTTATCTGTTGGGATGTTTGAATAAGCTGCATGTTTATCAAACTGTGGATTTGCTTGAACAGAAATCAGCACCCATCTATTGTCCATCCCCGCTTATCCTTGCAGAGTCTGGATGAGAGGAAGGTGTGTTTTTCTTGCCTTCATTGGATCTAAGGTTGGGTACTGTCCATGACAGAGCAAGGAGAGACAAAAAACAAACAACCATGTAAGAGCTCACTCCCATAGGCAATTTTAGACAGACCAATTATCCCAACCCTCATGTTTTGAGCTGTGTGTAGAAGCCGGAGTACCCAGGATGAACCTGGACATTTTTGCTGCAAGGCACAGGATCAACCACACAAAAAGTATGCAAATAGAAAGAACACGTTTTTGTTTTGACCCTCAGATCCTGACTTATAATTTATCATGATGCGTAACGGTGGCAACAAGTTATTTAAAACTGGAACACAAACTGGATATGTCCAATTACATAATATACAAATAATAACATATTGTTAAATATATATAACTTAGCATTTTCAAGTCTCAGTGATGGGATTTTGATTGTTTTATTAATGTTTCATTTCGATGGGGTTGTATTTTATTAATTTTTCAATCTAAAGTACAATTTTGTTCAGCATTTTAGTCAATTCTTGCTCTTTTGAAAGGACTTGGCATGTAAAGCCAATTTTTCACTGGTTAATTTTTTTTCCAAGTTCCATTAAATTTTTTTAGTTATCAAATCTGAAGCCATGGTTGTCAAATAGAAAAGATGGACTACTCTTTTACTATATTTGTCTGAATATCAACTGTGTTGCATTGTAGACTTGGTAAAATTGTGTGTTACGTGGGACATTACCCTCATTTGTGAGACAAAGAACAGAAGAAAGCTGCACAGTGGTTAAAATTGTTTACTCACAATACGAGAATGATCTTTACAAGTTCTTAATGTTCATAATTTGACTTTTTTTTGGCACTGTGGCTTCTTCCAATGTTGCAAAGACCCCATGCACCTAGAATCTGCTTAAATAAGCCTCTGAGACCTTTTCTGCACATGCTTTCCTTGTGTTTTTTTCCAGGTACTGTGGATTTCTCTCATAGTTCAAAAGCATGACTGTTAGCGTAATAATTAATATCTGTGCATGCTTGTTTGTCCTGTGTCCACTTTTTCTACATTTTGACATACCGAAACTTTTTTTGCCATATGGGAACTTTTTTTTTTTTTTTGAACTCTTGCCATCAACCCCTCTCAGAATACAGTAAACAAAATCTTCAGGAAAGTGGGCTGGCGTTTTCTGTTTCTTTCCATAGCTTGTATCTGTCCATCCTTTTCTCTCTCTTTTCTCTCCCTCTCTTTTATAAATTTCATTAACAGAGAAATCCCATTAGCTACTACTCTGGCCCTGCCTCTCAGGGTTAACAACTTTGCTTAGCCATGTAAATTCAGAGCTTAGTCAGGCCGATTCTCCACAGCCGGCGCAGGATGCACGCCGTCCTCGGCACATTAAGCGCTATCTTTGGATACGTCCATGTGTGTAAAAACCTGTTTGCATGCATGTGTGTGCACCGAGCGAAGGCTGTGAGGTCTGCGTAAACCTTTTCCAGCAGATTATCTGGATCCTGAGTGTATGTGTGTGTATCTCCATATCATATACATACTGCACATATTCTCAGGAAGAGGTGTATGAGGTTGAAGGGGTAGGACACTTATCTCTCGTGGGCAGGACCTAGGTGTCTTCCAGTGGTCCCCCGCTCAGCCAGCCTCCTCCTCACTCGTCCTCCATCCTCTTCCTTCCTTCTCTGAGGCTTTAACACACAAACCCAAGAAGATTTACTCCATGTTGGCACCAGCATCAGCTCGCTGGCTCCCAAACCAAGCGAAGAAGCTTAAGGTGATATTTCACTCCAGAGTAGTAGTGTGTATTCCCTGTTATAATGCAGGTATGTGGAAGCCCCGTCAAAAGTGTTTCAACATCTTAGATGTAATTCCAGTCTATAAATTTGGGATATAAACTAACAAATATTGTTAACATGAGGCAACTTTGGAGGGAGTTTTGCAAGTTTTACTTCCATTTGGCTTGTCTTACCCTTCTAAAGGCTGAAAAAAAGAAGACATGAGTCTGATTAAATCCCATCTTTCCCTGGAGAGATTTGTATTTTTATTATTCTTTTAAGAATATCTACTGTCTGTAAACCATAAAAACCTGCAGAGTAAGGCTGTTGGGAATCTTCAAGTCTGCAGTTTCTGATGAGAGCACAGAAAAAAGTTGATTAAACTGATTAGATTTGATACTTTGTGAATATCTAGCCATCAATATGCAGGAAGGAGACAGGTTCTGAATCTAAGAGATAAACATGTTTTTGTGCAGAATATGTTCACACAGCCTAGATTTTAGTCAGAATATCTTGATGAAATACTGTCTGAAGCTGGCATTAGAAAGTCTTTATCTACTTGATTCATTTTTAGTGGCACAATAAAGTCTCAATAAAAATAATTTTATTATAACTGTGATAACAGGTATGATGTGACAACTGTGACAACAAAACAAGACAAAGCTGAAAAATTTTTTACTTTTTTTTCTTTTTACAAAATCTTGAAATATTTCCTTGAGTTTTAAGCTGCACTTATAGATGCTTATGCATGAAACAAAAAAAACTTTTGATGAAACACACCTGTGAGGCTGACTTCCTGCGTTTGCAAATCAGAGTGGGGACAGAGAGTTTTCATCTGTGACTCCATGTTGACCCTGTTCTCTGCTCGCTCTCAGGTATTTTCCGCTCTATTTTTAGAGCCAGGCTGTTCAATGCTTTCCTGATTGATTGCGATCTTGATCAATGGCTGGCAACGACTGGACTCCTGTCCCAATACTGGATCTATAGCGTGTCCCTTCCTCCAGTAGCCTGGACTGCTTCCTTCCTTTGTCTGGGACCTAAGGAGGTTTTATCAATGAAGTTCAGCTACAACTTCTCTGTCTTCAGTCACTTCCTGACCCAGTCAATGTCCTGTCTGTTTCCTGGTGCTCAGACACACATTTAGCATGAAAATGGAGGGTGACAAAGTTTCTGCTGAGTGATTTTTCTGCCGGGGTTAAATCTCGAAACTTTAAAGGGTGTTTAAATTATAACTAATGTTACTTGATATGAGTTTTACTTAAGAATTTATTTCAGGCTTTTAATAGAGTCCAACAAAAACAAACATTTGTGAGTTGAACTAACGCTGCTCTACATTTATTTGGGATACCAGAACTTTGACCTTGGATTGAGATCCAACCCAGGTTAACTGTTTTTAAGTTTCAAGTTGGAAAATCAATGTTGTTTGTTAATTGTTGTGAATAGAAACTATGTCAACTAATATGAAGAAGCCAACACCAATATATTTTTCTGTAAATACATTTTTGTAAACACAGCTACATTTTATGACATTGTTAAGGCATTTAGATTGTTGTTCTGAAATAAAACCT
>CAEFZY010044970.1:0-24984 GCA_903066815.1 Brachyrhaphis roseni
GTTTAGTTTAGTCTAGTCTATTTTAGTCTAGTTTAGTTTACAGTTTTGTCTAGTTTAGTTTAGTCTAGTTTAGTTTAGTCTAGTTTAGTTTAGTCTAGTCTATTTTAGTCTAGTTTAGTTTACAGTTTTGTCTAGTTTAGTTTAGTCTAGTTTACAGTTTAGTTTAGTCTAGTCTAGTCTAGTTTAGTCTAGTTTAGTTTAGTCTAGTTTAGTTTAGTCTAGTCTATTTTAGTCTAGTTTAGTTTACAGTTTTGTCTAGTTTAGTTTAGTCTAGTTTAGTTTACAGTTTAGTTTAGTCTAGTCTAGTCTAGTCTAGTTTAGTCTAGTTTAGTCTAGTTTAGTCTAGTCTAGTTTAGTCTAGTTTAGTTTAGTCTAGTCTAGTTTAGTCTAGTTTAGTCTAGTTTAGTTTAGTCTAGTTTAGTTGAGTTTAGTCTAGTCCAGTTTAGTTTAGTCTAGTTTAGTTTAGTCTAGTCTAGTTTAGTTTAGTCTAGTTGAGTTTAGTTTAGTCTAGTTTAGTTTAGTCTAGTTTAGTTGAGCTTAGTCTAGTCTAGTTTAGTTTAGTTGAGTTTAGTCTAGTTTAGTCTAGTTTAGTTGAGTTTAGTCTAGTTTAGTCTAGTTTAGTTGAGTTTAGTCTAGTTTAGTTGAGTTTAGTCTAGTTGAGCTTAGTCTAGTCTAGTTTAGTCTAGTTGAGTTTAGTCTAGTTTAGTTTAGTTGAGTTTAGTCTCGTCTAGTCTAGTTTAGTCTAGTTTAGTTGAGCTTAGTCTAGTTTAGTTTAGTCTAGTTTAGTTTAGTTGAGTTTAGTTTAGTCTAGTCTAGTTTAGTCTAGTTTAGTTGAGCTTAGTCTAGTCTGACTCCCAGCTCGATTTCTAACGTTTCTTTATTATGAAGCATCTGATGAAGATGATTGAACATTAGCATCGTTTCAGCTAGCGTTCCTCAGCAGCTGATTGGTTCATATTTTCCATCTAAATAACAGTTGGGCGTTCAGGGTCGCGGTACAGGCAGCCACGGTACCACTGGTGGTCCTCGCACCACCGTTTGAGAAACGGCTTTAAGTTCCTCTTTAAGACTTTAATCTACCAGATTATTGGGATCAATTATTAAATGACTGATTGTTTATTTTGTGATTATGTAGCCTCAGCAGAACCTTCTGATGCGGCGTCAGCAGTTGGAATGTGGCGATCCGGTCCGGTCCGCTGCTGTTCGCCAGCCTGTTCTTTGTTTTCGTGTGTCACTTCCTGTCAGTGGGAGTCAGAGCAAATGGAGGCATGACGCTCTGTTCCCTGTCTCTCTCTGTGGCTCTGCCCCCCTCCCCTGTGCGGTTCTGTCGGGTCGGTTCTGGTCCAAAATAAAACCAGATCGTGACATTTTCGTCGCCGATAACAGCCGTGACATTTCGATCGCGACGGTGCTTCTGTCGGCTTCGTCAGCATCGGCGGTGGAGGCGGCGGAGGCCTGCTGAATGCCCACAGCCCGTTGCCATGGAAACGGCTGGAGGCAACGCAGCCTGGGCGTCTCTGAGCTGAGGGAAACCTAAAAAGGCAACCTGCAGAGGAAAACTGTGGAGTCTGCAGCATCTTATGTAAGGCGGGATGAGAGTAGCCTGATTTATTTCACTTCAAATTTGATCATTTTTCTTTCCTACAAAATAAATGACAGAAAATATTTTCAAAAATGTTTTTATTCCAATCCTTCTGGGAATCAGACGATGGAATATCAGGGCCAGGCTGTCTTGACATATTTAGCAGAATACAGTTAGAATATTAGCAGAATAAATGTTTTAAAGAGAAGAACTTCAGTTGATGAGAGCAGCTGAGCTCATCTGGCTGTTTCTTCTCAACTCAGTTCAATCGTTTCAAAGTTCAGCTGATGGTAAATGGACTGAACTTATGTAGAGCTTTTCCAGTCATTTTGGTCACTCAAAGCGCTTTACACTGGAGTCACATTCACCCATTCGCACTCACAAACACACACACATTTATACACCGATACCGATAGGTGCCTTGCCCAGAGGCACATCGACATGTCACAGGAGGAAGCTGGAATCGAACCTACAACCTTCCGATTGCAAGACAACTACTTCACCATACAGCCACAGTCGCTGATGGTAATGATTTGATGGTGATGTGTTAAAGATGGAAGATTTCCTTCATCTATGAATCTGAGGCCAAATTATAATTTAACAAGATGCTCAACAATTCTCAGTTTCATATTTGTTGGACTTCTCCTAATATTACATCTTTATAGTTTAATTTAAAAGAATAAAACTCAGCCTGACTCTAATATTCCATCATAGAGTTGGCCTGAATTCAAAGTGCAGATAAACAGAAGCTGCCTAACAAGATGGCTGCTCATAGTTCAGAGTGCGATGACATCACTCTGAACTATGGAAACCCAAAGAGCGAAACCCCAGTTTCCCAAGAATTAAAACGTTAAAGGAAGGTGAAGGGAGCCCGATGACCTCCAGCCGGCCCACATCACACGCAGCGTCGGCGTCTCTCTCCTTCATGAAGCGTCACGGTGAGCGCTAACCCACCGCAGCTCGACGTGTTAATCAGATGTGAGTTCTCCTTTGTTTTCAAACTGCTGAGGTTAAAAACCTCAGTGGGATGAAAGTTGATCAATCTGCAGGTTTTATTGATTATTGGTTTATAAATATCAATAGTTGCTGGTTAATCATTGTTTATGATTTTATTCAGGAGTCAATTAAGCTTATTACAATGGATTTATATTTTTTATAAAGAAAAACCAACATTAAACAGGATTATTATAAACTACCACATACCTGAACTCTGTTCATTAGAAATCAGTTAAAACTGAAAATATTATATTTCTCACTTAAAACAACAAAATATACTTTTAGGTTTTTCTTCTTCTCTTAGTAAATTTAAAAGTTGTTTGTATTTTTCCTATAATTTCTGTAGATTATTTGTGAATAACTGAAATGTGTCTGTATCACATGACACCATCTAATGCCTGCTGTGACTTTAAAAATTATTTTAGTTAAATAAAATGATAGATATTTGATTTTTGATACTTTTTATGCAGATAAACAATAAATGATGCATCAAAGGAATTATGGTAACATTAAAATCTGAGAATTTGCATCAAACATCATTTTAAACATAAAAATGTCAGAGTTCCTGTTCTTTACATTTCTACTGCCTACCTCTGGTTGGGCCCCAGCGGGGGGTGCGTGGGGCCCCCGGCCTTCCTGGCGCCCCGCTCCCTCTCCGGTTCTCCACCGTCCCTGGGCAAGGAGCTGGCCCGCTTGGAGCCGTGGCGGCGGTCGGACTGGTCCTCGCTGCGGCTGCGGCGCATGCGGCCCTGCGGCTCGCTGATGCTCTTGGAGCGGCAGAGCCGGTTGATGACGTTCTGGGAGACGGCCTCATCGAAACGCTGCCGGTGCTTCTTGGGGACGAAGATTCTGGCAAACATGGCGGCATGCGAGGAAGACGGAGACACGTTAGAAGACTGTCCTCAGAGTTCAGGTCCGATTCAGTCCATGCTGGAGACAGAAACTCAGAGTTCAGTTGGAACTAACTCAACAGGATTCCCTTCAAGTCTGAACCAGAGAACTGAAGAAACGGCTTCCCAGAGGGAGAGAGGAGGAACTCCAACAGAAAACTGATCTGAGATTATATCAGAGATCAGATCTACATCTGAGGAGGAAACTCTGCCTGCTGATCAGAACTGCTGCAGAGAGAAACGGCGACGCATCGATACAGCGGGACAGAAAAGGTGTGGGAGTGAGCGAGCGAGGTGGGATTCCTCTCTCTCTCCATCCTCCTCTCTCCTCCACTTCCGCCAGCATCTCACCTCCCTGCATCCGTCGGCCAGACAACAGAGCTGAGAGATGATTGGAGGAAAAACACGGGGATGAAACTTTATAGAAGATAGATGGACAGATGGACCTGCTGTGTCTTCTCTGCTACATGCTAACATGCTAACTATCATCCCATCAGACGTCAGCAGCCTGTGTGTAAATATCCGTATAAATTAGCGAAAATCCTCATTTGGTTCAAATTCTTCTTAAATTCGCTGCAGTCAGATGTTACATAACGACTCCAGGCTGGAAAACAGCTGATAAAATGAATCAATAACAAATAATATCAATATAAAACTGATGACGATGATGAGTTATGAACATGACTTTCCTCTTCCTAAACAAACAGCTGATAACTTTTCATAAAAATGGCAATAACTAATCGTCCGATTTTAACTCTGCATCTGTTTGTGGAGGATTAAGTTTTATTGTGGAGTCACATTGAGGTGAGAGTGAGAGCTGAGCGAGCGCAGGATGCCTGCTTTAGGAAAATGTTTAATAATCTAAATAAACACAAAGCGCTGGTTTTTAAACTGATGATTTTAGATTTTAAGGGAACAAATATTTCCAAACCAACCTGGCCTTATGTGGAAATCTAGTCACACCCTAATCTGAGATTATAGAATATCACTGCAGCTCTGTTGGTGTTGGAGTTAAATAAAACTAAACTTATATTTTAACACTTTTTACAGATCATTTTTATTTAATTTGCTAAGTGATTTTATGATTCAACAGTTGCACAATAAAAGTCTGAATATTTAGAATATTTTGCTGTTAGAAACATAAGAATCTAAGAAGTTTCAAGGACTCTTATTTACATAAACGAGTCTTGAATGAAAATGAATTAAAAATATTTTAATATCAATATGAATCCTTTAAATGTCTTTTAATTTAAAGACATTTAAATTAAAATGATTTATTCTATTTATTAGAATAAATCAGATATTTTATATGCACTCTACATTTCATATTATCTGAGGTTGAAGTTTCTCCTAAAGGGAAATTCACAATCCGGCAGGAATGTCTGGAAACGAATCAGAACCAGAACCAGAACCAGGACCGGGACCAGGACCGGAACCAGAACCAGAATAAATCAGTGAAATCGAACAGAAATTTCTAGATCTTTATCAGCAAAACAATGGGTCAACCGGGTCGACCGCGCTTAGAACAGATCACACCTAGCAACGGACCGGACCTAGCAACGGGTCAACCGGGCCATGGAGTGTTGTGGAGGTTTGTATATCTACACCTTTGACCCATAATAAGGTCAAACATGAACTCTTGTTTCTAGATTGATTTGAAGCGCCGTCTCAGTATTTTCTGCCAATATTCCTGACTCAGACTCTGAAATAAATACGCGCTGTACCTTTAAATCGCTGTGAGTCTGGAGGCTGTCAGCAGTTTCTCTGCCTTTAGAGGAGCCGTCATCCGTTTCACAGATGCATGTTTGGTGTTTTCCTGGAACCAATCAGGATGAAAGCCTGCTGCTGTCAGCGCCCCCTACTGGCTGCAGGAAGCAGCCTGCTGGGATATAAATAACTGTTCTGCAGCGGTGGCCCACTCACTGCTCTGTTTCCACACAGTTTCTGAGCTTAGATCACTTTGTTCCTTTAAAGCTCCTGATCATCGTTTAAACAGACTGAAAACTTCACCTAAATGTTTCAGGTGAACCAGGAGGAAGACTCAAAAGAACCTTAATGTTGATTCTTCCAGATCTGACTGACTGGGAACACTGGGAACCACTGACATGATGCCTAATGTGTTTTCCACTGCACCCGTCGTGATGGGGGCGGGGGGCCGCTCCGACCCCTACCTGATGCTGGAGAGGAGCTGCCGCTGCTCTGCGGTGGTGAGGACCTCTGGCAGCACCGAGGCCAGCCACTCCACCTTCTTCTCCGCCGCGTACTGCTTCAGCACCGAGAACAGCTTCTCCTTCACCTCCGGGGCCTCGCCCAGCAGCTGCTCCACCTGCAGGGATGGGGGCGGAGCTTCATATGGGGGCGGGGCTTGAGATATCGAAGGAGGAGCTACACACTGAGGGAGGAGCTAAAGCTTCAGAAAAGGGGCGGAGCTTCCGATGTGGAGGTGGAGTTTCAGGCAGGGTAACTAGTACTGCAACTGGAAGCAGAACTTTTTCATCAATACTAAGGAATTATTGACTTAAAGGAAACTCCAATATTTGACTGAAAGTTATTGTAAGTTAGTTTTGTCCAATTCTAAGTTCCAGCTCTGTGTTTTAATGGAGAACAGAACCAGAGTGATGATCTGGTTCTGATGGAGGACGCTGAAGCAGGAAGTGGTGTGGTTCCTCTTCCTGCTGGAACAGGACCTGCCTGACCCTGGATTAGCCTAGCGTCTGGATGAGCCGCTTCCTGTCTGCCTGCCGTACCTTCATGTTGAACTCCAGAGCCTTGTGCTTGCGGTCCAGCCGGGCCCACTCGCCGCCCGCCGGGCCGTCCTCCAGGCTGGTGCTGCGTTTGTGCCGGGGCCCCAGGCTCAGCACGCCCAGGCGCAGCGTCCGGCCCTGCGAAGCCTTGATGAGCGCGGCGGCCATCTCGTGGTGTCTGACGGGGATGCCGTTCACCTCCATGACGAAGTCGCCGGCCCGCAGCCCGGCCCGGCCGGCGGGGGAGCACGGTGAGCAGTCCTCCACCAGCAGGGGGCAGTCTCCCACGATGGTGAAGCCAAAACGACTGTCCGGACCCGGAACAATGTCCATCTGGACCAGACACAGAAACAACAGTGAAACCATAGAAACCTGCTGCTAGCTTCAAAACAAAACATCACAGGAAGTCACACTACAGCCAAATTAAAATCTAGATTATCCAGGCCTCTGCAATGGACCGGTAACCCTGGTGACCCCAGCGACCCCGGCGACCCCGCCTCTCGCCCGCTGACAGCTGCAGAAGCACCAGCACCATACCGAGCCCAATGGGATGGATGGATTATCCTGGTCTTTAAATGTTATTTGCAATAAGTATTTACTGTTTAAATCTGATTAAAGCACAAATATAAAGTAAACAAACCTTGTTACTGGTTGTTGTTACTGGTTGCTGAACCAGTAACAACAACCAGTAACAAGGTTGCTAAACTTCTTACTGGTTTTTAATGAAACTTCAGGTTGAATAATTAAATTCAGATGAATTCATGAGCAGCAGGGAGGCGGAGAGCTGAACTGGACCTGCTGGATGCGGGACACCACGCCGATGCTGGGCGGGATGTTCTTCTGCGTCTGTGCGATGGCGATGACGGCCTGCGGGGCCAGAGTGGACACGTTGTGGCCCTCGATCTCCAGGACCTGGTCCCCCGCCTGCAGCCCGGCCAGGTGGGCGCTGCTGCCCTCCTCCACCCACAGGATGTAGCTGGGTCCACTTCCGCCCAGCTGGAAGCCGAAGTCCTCGGGCCAGCCCTGGTTGGACGCCGGCATGCTGAGGACTGGACGGGGAGAGGATGAAGATGAAGATGAAAGCATCTCAACTCTTCCCACCATCAGATCCTCCACTTACCCACCGCAGCCCAAACCTCCAGCTCCATTGATTTACCTCCAAAGTGTCTAATCTGAGTTAATCTGAGTTAATCTCCTCCTCCTGCGCTGAGCCTGCGGCTGAACTGAGAGCTGCAGAAGCCTTCACCCCGAGCCGAACCGAACTCGACCCGCTTCTAAAAGCCACGGCAGCCAATCACAAGGAGGCGTGACACAGACTGTGACCTTAATTAGCTTGAAAGACAAACGTTTGTGCAGAAATGAGCACATTTCCATTAAATGGTAATTATGGAGCAAAGGAAAGTGGAGCAGCTCAGTTCTGTTGGACGTAATTATCAAAGTCAAACTTTAAGCTTTTTAAGACCAAAACCTGAAAACAAATTACTCAAAAGCCACAGCCTCAGAAACAATTGTTAAACTTGACATTAAGCTGCGAATAATTCCTCCAAAGTGTAAGAACTGAGAGTAAAATCTTACAGAAATCTTTAGATGGACACCGAGGGCCACGTTTGCTCTGCCGGAACGAGTATCTGCCCTTTTTATTCTGCAGGAACTTCTTCATCCTGCCGGTCAGTCAGTCAGTCAGTCCAGCTGTAAAACGTCCCAGGAGGTCGGAGTCAAGCAGAGCAGGTCAGCAGCTGGAGATGCTCCTCCACCCTAAGAGCACAGCCGCTTCGTCATGAGCAGAGGCTGAGTGTGCAGTGAGTCTCTCTGTGAGTGTGTCAGGGAGTTAGTCCCTGATTCATCCTCAGGCTAGCCAGCTTGCACACTGGTAATCAGAAAACTGGGACGCCTGCACCGCGCACCTCACTTCCTTAATAATTCTGTCCAAAAAAGGCCGTTGTGAGGCCTCATTTAGCTATAAATACACCGCCGTGTCTTCTCCTCCTCCTCTCTGGGCGAGGAGGCTCTCCCAGGGACCGCTGCTGGCCCAGAATCACTCTGCGCCGCGCTGACGAAGCCTGACGGACGCTAACTGGAGCATCCGCCTGCCTGGAAGTCTGCGGGTCTGTGCAGGACTGGGGGCAATTTAATCCTTCAGCCTGCAGGATTAGGATTATCAGATGGACCTTTAGTCCTCCTCCAACCCCCGTCATCAATACAGGAACACCCCTATAAACCGCCTCAGTCCTGATACTGAAAGTGTTTTATCAACCAAGATGGACGACAATAACTCATTAAGTCTGAGACAATTCATCGGATCAATCATAATTATTGAAATAATCATCAACTAGTTTAGTAATCGATTCATCATTAACTGAGAATAAAGACTCTAGAAAAACCATTTAGTGAAAAAAACAACACAATCTGAGCAAAAGTCAAAACAAAACTAATAAAATATACAAAGATTTAGCATTTAAAATAAAAAACCTTCTTCATCTGTAAATCTACCAAAACTCCTCTAGATCAGTTTTAGCTTCACCTGATTCACATTCTGGAAAAATACATCTATTTAGCACATTTTGCTACCCAAACATTAATCAATAATAATCTCCATATCATCCATCACCGCCCTGATGCTCAGCTTTTCTCATGTTGATGATTTTTGAGCTGCAGATTCATCGTTTACTCCTGATGAATATTTATGTTTCATTTAAAAAAGGAATGGAAATACTTGTTTATTATCATCTTTCAATACATTTCTAAGATTTTAGTGAGGTAAAATCAAAGTAGCCATCCAGAAAACTACCCAGGAAAGAGTGAAAAGATATTTTATAAAAAGACAATTTCAGCTCTGAGTAACTGATTATAACATGTGATTCAATATAAGTGGCGTTCCAGTTTGTTTGTGATATTTTACTAAATGTGTTGGAAATGTTAGATATTTAAATCCCCCCTAATGTTAACCAGGAAGAGAAGCTGAAGTTCACATTAAACTGATCATGGAAAAGACATTTTTATATTAAACATAATTTAAGATTATTGCAAGACATCATATTAAGTAAATCATGTCAAACAATCCTTACAGATCAAGAGAAAGTCCTGGACGTGTTGTAAAGTTATTAGTGGCAGAGAGCACACTGTAAACAGGCAGTACGTTAGAGCTGAATAATTAAACAAAGTGAGCGTTCTCCCAAACAGGAAACAAACTGATCCAGACAGAAACATTTACAGCTTTAGCTGCCAAACTGCAAAAACAATCACAGGATTTAGATGGAAAAATCACCAGGACAGGAAGTTTCCCTCCAGTCTAACCTGGACACAACCAGTACCTTTTTATAGCGCAGCCACAGGTGAGCTCACCGCTCCGCAGTGATGTGGTCCTGCCAGACCGGAGGGACGAAACCTGAGCTGCACGCCGGCCACGTCCGCAACCAGACCCAGCAGGTATCCCATCATGCATCGAGGCGCGGGGAGCGGGCCTGGACGGGAGGAAAGGTTCAAATACCTGCAGAGGGACAGGTGTTTTATTCTGAACGTCAGGCGAGTCCAGACTATTTGTAATGTTGACCAAAATCATCAGCTCAAACATTCTCGCAGGCCAAAAAATATCATTTTAAAAAACTAAACTCACTAAATATGTTGTAATATTTTTTTTACCTACATAACAATAAAGTAAATATGAACTGCTTTAATTAAACAAATAATCAGATTCTTTTTGTAGGAACAGGATTGTAGATCGAAATGTTTTCCTTGTTAAATGAGAGACATCCAGTTGTTTATTATTTTAGCTTAAAGAAAACTAAAAAGATAATTTGTCTGCTGGGCCAGCCTTCGTTTGAAAACATTTCCTGTATTCAGTCAAGTTTTAGTAAAGCAGTTAAAAGCAGATTTGGATGAACTAAGGTCTAACTCTTAATATATGTACATGAGTAGACGTGGTCATAGATTTAAAGTTGTATTTTTGTCCTAATTTATTCTTGAATTATGGTTGGGGGCCATAAAATATCCATGAAGAGAATAACAACTGGGCCAAGAATACAGTGCAATTTCTTCTACTTTATTTTATATTTTTATTATGAAAACAGAACTTTTTTAATGTAAAAAGTGCCTCCCTGTAAGTCTTACAGGTAAGCTCATAATTAGTGGAAAAGTGTTTCTTCTGCCTGAATTTGGTATTATGTTTATTTATTTGATTTTTCTTATTATACTTACTCTTTAAAATAAATTCCTTAATATTTTATGTGTCTGATCCCGTAATTTAAAATCTTTAATCCAATCGAAAAAACTATATTGAAATAGAGATACTTTTACTGGAGTTATATCTATTTTGACCCGGCAAAGCGCATCAAGAACCACGTGATCATGTTAGCGTCAGGCTACGGAAGTAACATCATTCACGGATGCAGAAGGTGGGAGGCAGGTGAATCTGGCGGTCAGCAGGTAAACCCGGCTAGTTATGTTGAGGTGAGAGAAGAGCGGACAAGAGGAAGCAACATCTAGCTCTTCGGAGTGGGCCGCTGTGTTTATGGTTAGCATGCTAGCAGCGGGGCTAGCGGCGGGGCTGCTGTGAGTAGGGTTAGCATGCTAGCAGCGGAGCTAGCGGCGGGGCTGCTGTGAGTAGGGTTAGCATGCTAGCAGCGGGGCTAGCTGCGGGGCTGCTGTGTTTATGGTTAGCATGCTAGCAGCGGGGCTGCTGTGATTAGGGTTAGCATGCTAGCGTAAGTTATTTATCTGGGACTTTCAGAGAACCGGATCTTCATGTTGTAGTTTTGGAGTTCTACCTGTTTACATGAGAACTGAATAAACCGAGCTCACAGTAACAAAGCGTACCCGAGGCAGGGAGGACAGGTTTAACACACCTGTACGCCTCTGCCAGGTGAAACATGGACTTCCTCACCTTGTTTGGGATCTACGTCGCGGTAGTGCTAACCTGTATGTTCCTAGTTTGTAAATACTCCGGCCAGCAGCACAACCCCTTTAACACTCTACTCAGTTATGTCACAAAGGTAAGTTTTCTTATTCTGTCATTCCTTCAAACCACCTCTGAGTGGCGCTGTTGAGGTTCATACAGGTGCGTTTCCTTCCCAGGTAGTCGCACCGTTCACTCCTCAGTGGCTGCAGAGGTTTTCACACTGGATCTTCCACAGACTCTTCCATCAGAGGTTTGTTTTTAATTAAGACATTGAATATTAAACGTAGTTTGGAACTTTTCTGTTTCAAATCTTTTTTTTTGTTCAGTTTAAAAAGCTTTTTATTCTTATTTTACTTTCTTTTTTTTTACTAAACATTATGACCCCAATTAAGCTCCATACAATTAAAAAATTGACTATTAGGGACAGACTAACAGATTTTTTTAAATTCCATGAATAAAGTCATCAGAAGAGTCAAAGCTCAATATTACCTGAAAAAAAGAGAGAGAAATTACAAGACAAAAGTTGTTTTAATAAGAAAAAAATCTTCAATAAAGTTATCAAGATTTGGGGTGAGCAGCTTGTCTGGTTCGCGCTTCTTTCTTCTAAATAGATTCAGTTGATTTCACGATTGTTTCCTGCTGCTGATGGGAATCTGATGCTGTTGTGTTGAAGATGAAGGATCAGATTATAAACATGCTCAACATTCCTCATTTTACGTTTAAGAGTTATCATAAAATTACTTCATTATACTAATATTATAACTTTATTCTGTTAATATTAAGACTTTATTCTCATAATGTTACGACTTTATGTTGTAAGACATTATTTTTGTATTACAGCTTTTTTATTTATTACAAATTTATTTTCATATGAATTTTTTCTCAGACTTTTAAGACTTTATTCTGGTAATATTAACACTATTTTCATAATATTATGGCTTTATTCTTGTAGTACGAGTTCATTCCTGAATAATTTACTTTTTTGAGATATTTTCTTGTACGGCTTAATTCTTGTAACATTTTGACTTAATTCTTGTATGACTTTTTTCTTTCAATATTATGAGTTTATTTTTTATAGGAATTTTTTCATAGTTTTCTGACTTCTTTAGTTTATTTTTCTTAGCCTTGCTACATCACTCTGTTGTAATTTCCTCCTTTGTGTAAATATTCTTTCTGTGTTTCCTTGCAGGAGCAGCTTGTTCATTTACCTGCACATCCTGCTGGAAGGCGCCGTCTTCGCTGAGTTCAGCTTGGAGGTGTTTGGTTTGTGCAGGGAGATGGACAGCAGCCTGACCAGCCTGTCGGTTCCTTACGTCCTGCTGGCCATCAAGACCTTCTTCTTCTACCTCTGCATCAAGACAGACCCAGGTTCACTTCCTCTTCCCCCCCAGTTTTGACCCTAAAGCCAGAACAGAGGCGCTGTTGGGTTATTTTTCTTGATTAGTAGGAAAAAGTGACATAAATGTAGTTTTTTTAGATTATTTTGTGCTGTGTTGCATCTCACCAGGAACAGTCACAAAGAAGAAGGCCTTCAGCCTGATTCCCATCTATCCGTACGACAGGCGGCTGTTCCACCCTGGAATTTCCTGTGAAACGTGTCAACTTATCAAACCGGCACGCTCCAAACACTGCAGTGAGTTCATACTCTGCAAAGTTTCAGCCACAAACGTTTCTGTGTTTGTTTGGGTCGTTAGCACAGAGCAGCTTGTAATTATGATGTGAACCAAAACAAACATGATTTCAAAAATGTTTTCCAAATAAAAATCTGAAAAGTGTGGCATGCATTTATCTCTTTGTCATAGTAAAACAGTTCAAGCTCAGTCAGAACGGGTGGAGGTCTAGCTACAACTGGATCTCAATTGTTTTTATGTCTGGACTTTGACTAGGCCATTCTAACACATGAGCAATCTTTAAAGCATCCCATAATATGTCTGCATGTTCAGGCAGGTTCTCCCCCAGCCTCTAACTGGGTTTCTCCTTTTATTTAGCTCTATTCAAAGGATTCCCACAGCATGATGCTGCCATCACCATGTTTCATCTTAGGGATGGTTGGCTGGTTGCTGTTAGCCAGACCCCAGCAGGACTCTGGTTACTACATAGGAAACTTCTCGAGTCGATTTGCTGAACTGGATTTTATTCTGATTAAAAGGAGCTAAATACAAATGCATGCCACACTTTTAAGATTTATATCTGCAAAACTGATTTAAAACTTTGTATCAGTTTCTTACTTTGGGAGTTTACCTATTTTGCTTTGGTTGATGAAATGCATTGATGTTTGCAGCTCCCAGGGGTCAGAATGTGCTAAAGGTCAAAGGTCATGCATGCTATTAGCAGGAACCTGCTGCTGTGAGACGTTTGACTGCAGTTTTTTCCCGTCTGAACTTCAGGAGTCTGCAACAGGTGCGTCCATCGCTTCGACCACCACTGCGTCTGGGTCAACAACTGCGTCGGCGCCAGAAACACGCGCTACTTCCTGCTGTACCTACTGAGCGTGTGCGGCACAGCGCTGGCCATCGGCCTGCTGACGGCAGACATGTTGCTCCACGCCGTGCTGCGTTCAGGGCTGCTCAGAGCCAGCTACGTCGACGAGCGCGGACAGCAGCAGCCGGCCGGGCCGCTGTTCATCGTTCAGGTACCAACATCCTCAGCATCAGAACCAAACTGGGTTCATAGAGCCAAAGACCATGATCCGGCTCCATGTTTCTTCCTCTGCGTCTCTCCAGCATCTGTTCCTGACGTTTCCACGGATCGTCTTCATGCTGGGCTTTGTGGTCTTCGTCTTCTTCCTCCTCGCCGGTTACACGATGTTCCACTGCTTCCTGGCTCTGGTCAACCAGACGTCCAACGAATGGTTCAAAAGCCGAGGCTTAGCGTGTCGCCGCTGCCGCCCGGCGCCGCAGGCAGACGGCCTCTGTGGCCCCGCCCCTGACCACTCAGAGCGGTACTGCTACAGCCGGGGGCTGCTGGGAAACCTGTGGGAGATCTTCTTCCCTCTGAACGCCGGCCAGAAGAAAGGCAACTGAGGAAGACTCAGCCAGCCTTCACCAGTGGAGCCAGGACGGACCGGCGCTGTAAACACAGCTTTACCCTCCTGGGCTTCACTAATGACCCAGCAGAAACCAAAACAAACTTTATACACAGGAAGTTGCTTTTATGGGTCTGATTTAATTCAGTTCTGTTTATTTTTATACAGTCATTTTCTAGTTACCAAATAAAGAGGTCTTCAACATGGGGGCCGCAACCCCTAAGGGGGCTTTGAGATTTCTGATTGCACATTTTTTTCATAAGTGTAGTTTTTCTTTTTAAATTCAGAGTAAAGTCTTTAAATACACTAACATGAACATGTAACACATCAAAGAATTGAGGCAAAAAAAATTTATTTCAGTCGGAAATGAAAAGATTTGGAGGGTAAAATGGTCAAAGTTCAGCATTTTATGCGAATTAAATGTTTTAATGATAGTGGCATCATGAGGTCATCACTTTAAATTTATTCTAAAAATAACTACTGGGTATTATTAATACTCATTAGTATTGAATATAATAATAAAACGTTTCATTTAATTTATTTTCTAATTGTTTACATAATAGAAATTAAGCTTAAGTATTTTAGATGTTTATATGTAAATGTATAGAGACACGGCTGGAAAGAAGTCCACCGCTCTGCAGCAAACAGGAAGGGGCGGAGCTTAGAGCACAGGCGAGAAGGACATCGCTGCAGCAAACAGGAAGGGGCGGGACGGACCGCTGTCAGTCTCATACCTTATATGGAAATGGAACCATTGCACTCCGGAAGTGAAGGGGGCGCTATTTCCTATATTATCCGCGGTCTCCCGTTTTTATTTTCTTTTGAAATCTGTGATATATTTTCACCTTTAGGAAAGATTTTCTCTCTCAGCATGTATTTGAACTTCTCTCTTTTATTTACTTTAGCTCAGCTCACAGTTTTTAATTCTGTGTCTTTCTGTGTTTTTCTAAATGTGCTCTTTAGTCGCATCTTTTCAGGCCTGATACTGCCTCTAGTGGCGTCGGGTGGTAACACAACTAATCTAATTACATTACTAAATCAGAATAACACAAAGTCTTTATTATTTATTATTAATTTCGGCATTACTGGAACCGTAAAAGATAAATTCACTTTCAAAAGAATACATATCTTTTCATTTCCTTAAGGAAGTAGAGCTGATTAAATGAGATAATCAAGACCTGGAAGTGATTCCAGTTTCACTTGATGTCCAACCTGTTGAAAGTGTGGCAAACTTTAAATTTCTTGTGCCGTTCCTGGACAGTCAGCTCAACTTTGCTGAAAACACTTCCTGTATCTTTAACAACTGTTCTCAGAGTCTCTATCTTTTAAGAAGACCCAGTGATCTTAGGGTGTTCAACCTCTAGTTAGGTAGAGGTTGTTGAGTTAAAATGTTAAAACTTAACATTATAACTTTAGTTTTAACTCAACTCAAGTTAAAACAACATTTTAACTCAAGTTTTAACTTTTCATCTCCTTGGCTGGTTTGGTCACATGAGCTGCAGAACAACAGACAATCTATTAAGAAAACTTTCAATGGCAGGTATAACAGCAGGTAAATAGTGGTGAAACCAAAATCAACTCTGTCTCAACTGTTTGCTGAAAGAACATGGAAGATGGCAGGAAGTTGAAGTTTTTAGAAGTTTTCAGATGAAGTTTTTACTGTTTTCCTCTGGTAGCCAGGCACAACTATTAGACGTCATTTATTGACAGCGCAATAATTATTCTTAACCAAACTAAATGATAACATTTACCTATAGCTTGCTAAGTGTTTTTCACTATTCACAAATTGTTGATAATGTGATTCTATGAATGAGTTTTATTTTATTGTTTTAGAGTCCAAGAAAATTACCACGTTGATAGACTAAATAGTTTCGTCTTATTTTTTCCTATATATAAGATTTATTCGTCATTGTCATCCACAGATTACAACGAGATTAGAGATTGTGCTTAACTCAAGATAAAGAAATAATAGTACAAAAAAGAGAAGTAGATAGACATCAGAAGATGGTCGCCGCACCTGAAGGTGTCGTAGAGTTTACAGAATAATATTTCAACAAGTTGATGTCAAGAGCAGAAGTTCTTCTGCCTTTGGATTTAGTGCCCTGATTGCCATCGGATAGAAACTATTTTTTAGGTGATTTGTCCTGGTTTTTATTGCTCTGTATCTCTTTCCTGATGGCAGCAGCTGGAAGAGACCATTTCCAGGGTGTGAAGAGTCATTTAAAATGTCCATAGCTTTCTTGCGGAGCCTGGAAGTGTAAATCTGTTCCATGGTGGGGAGGAGGCAGCCTATGGTTCTCTCTGCTGCCCTGATGACCCTCTGGAGCGCCTTCTTATAAGACTCTACCAACAAAAAGGCTCAGAATAATATACATGGTACCATAAAAACAAAAATGTGAATTTTTCTTGTATCTGTTTAACAACCCTGGTTGTAACAACGAGGGTTGTTGTTATTCTGAACCTAATTCATTAGTTTGTTATTGACTTTTGCTCAATTAAATTTCTTACGTATACATGGCAAATGGTATTTTTATTATAGTTGATTATGTTGTTTTTTATGTCACATTTCTTTTGTTCCTCCTATAAATGATGGAGATATATAGATATTATTTATAATGTATAAAGGTATTGTTTATGTCATTTAATTAGCACTACATCTTTAAGGAAATGAAAAAATAGGGTGTGTTATAAGATAATTTATCTTTTATGGTGCCAGTAATGCCAGAATGAATAATAAATAATAAAGACTCTGTGGTATTCTGACTTAGTAATGTAATTGTACTAGTTGTGTTACCACCCCACGCCATCCTGTTTGCTGCAGCGAGCTCCTTCTCGCTGGAAATTACGGTTGTTCTACCGGAAGTGGGCGGGACTTTTAGAATTGCGTCGCTTCCCCTTTAAGCCGGTGCGGAAGTGGTCGGCAGATTGCTGCATCGCGGGGCAGAAGGTCAGGTGGGTTGTCGGGTGAATTTCCACAGCGAGTATCTGCCCGTGTGAGCGTGGACTGGGTCTGTAACGGTTCTGGGAGCCTGAGCGGCTGAAGCTCTCCTCATGTCCGGGTCCCAGTGCGCGCGGCTGGGCGGGCCGCTGGTCCGCCAGCTGCTGGACTCCGTGGACAGCCTGCTGTTCGACTGCGACGGGGTGATCTGGCGGGGTGACCAGGCCGTCCCCGGGGCCGCCCGGGTCATCAGCCTGCTCAAGCAGCGCGGTAAGAAGGTCTTCTTCGTCACCAACAACAGCACCAAGACCCGGAAGATGTACGCCGACAAGCTGTCCTCTCTGGGCTTTGACGCCGCGGAGGACGAGGTGTTCGGAACCGCGTTCTGCTGCGCCGCGTACCTGCGGTCGGAATGCGGGCTGCGGGGGAAGGTCTACCTGGTGGGGAGCGACGCCATGCGGCAGGAGCTGGAGGCCGTGGGCATCCAGGCGGTCGGCGTGGGGCCGGACCCGGTGTCCGGGAAGCAGCTGGACTGGGCCAGCGTGCCTCTGGACCCGGAGGTCCAGGCGGTGGTGATCGGGTTCGACGAACACTTCAGCTACATGAAGCTGAACCGAGCCATGCAGTACCTGACCCAGAAGGACTGCATGTTTGTCGGAACCAACAGGGACACCAGGCTGCCTCTGGAGGGGGGCAAGGCGGTACCAGGTAGGAAGACCAGCTGCTGGCCCATTGCACTTAATATTATTATTATTATTAATGTTGTTATTGTTATTATTAGTGTTATTATTATTAATGTTAATACTATTATTAGTGTTATTATTATTAATGTTATTATATGTAATGAAAGATAGCTGAAGGTTTTTATTTATAGCTACGTTTATATAACAATTTCATTATAAGTTTTATTTTAGATGTATAATAATAAAGGACTTCTTATGTTTTGAGTTTAAAATATAACTCAACTTTTTGATTTATATACATAAAATAACTTCCTAAAGTTTGATGTATTTTTTCATTTATGTAATAGAACTTTGTCATAACTTATTTTGTAATATTTTTAATATATATTTAATAGTAATAAAAATAACTTGCGTTTTAGAATGTTTGAGTTATTCATATAATTAAATAGCCTTAAGTTTTACTTTTGTAATGTTTTTACTCGTATAATTTTTATCTAATATTTAAAAATCACTCATGTGGATTTATAATAAATCCACATGAGTGACTGGATTATGATGATGATCCCAGTTATGATCAGTCAATATTTAGACATGACGATAATCCAGAAGGTTTTCTGCGATGCTCATCCTGCTTTTAGCCTTTCCAGTTATTTGAAACATAAATAATAATATAAACTGACTGGAGTTATGCTGAAGTAAAGATTTCCACTAACTGGTTCTAATCTGAGTTATTCTGATTCATATTAAATATGCTGCACAATATTAGAACAAGGCAATTATAGCCACCTAAATATTACATCCACAGTCGTTTTCTATGGTGTCTGTGTTTGGTTACATTGAGCATTAATTAATTTGTTCAGAACCGAAAGAGACGGTTTCATTAGGTAAAGAAAGGAATAAAACCAGCAGTTCTGCTAGAACCACGTTCTACTCAAGTAGAAGAAAGGCGACCCGAGTTACTAACCATCAGAACATCTGAGTTCATATTTAAAATCATGACAAAAATATAACAACGTTCAAATTCTGGTAAAGATTTAAAAAAATAAATAAGCACAACATCACAAAGTGTTTTTATCATTAAAGTTATGAAACCAGTGGGTAATAATTATTAATAAATAGAACATCCTATAGTACAGTGGAGTAAAACGACTGCTTAAGTACTTTAAAAAGTTACTCTTGTCAAAGTAACCAGTTACTATCTGCATCATGTTCTCCAGCCTAAGCAATAAAAACCAACTGTAACTCACATAATTGACCTAATATTTGCTATAAAAACTTTAGTAACAAAATTCCAGGTAAAATCAGTTCAGTGCCGCTTGATACTTTAATGAACATATTAATATCAGTTCTCTACATAACGTCAATACTTTAAAATATGAAATCAGTCCTAGTTGATGTTTGCCATCTAACAAGGACCCTGCGCTTCCACTGGCCGTCCAGTAGGGGGCGATGTACAGTGGACAGGTTTGAGACAGTCAGGCTGATTTTCTCTCCTTTGTTCACTTTTTGAGACCCTCTAGTCCAGGCCTGGAGGGTCTCCTGCAACTTTTAGATGTGTCTCTACTTCAACACACCTGAGTCAAATAATGAGGTCATTATCAGGACTGGAGAACCGGACTGGACTTAGAGGAGATTTAGCTGTTGGATTCAAGTGTGTTGGGCCAGGGAGACGTCCAAGAGTAGCAGGACACCAGGATGCCCACCCCTGCTCTAGTCCAAGAATCATATATTCTTATTACATTTTTAAATCAAATCAGCAAAAGTCAGATTTCTATAGTGAACAAAACAGTAAATCATTTTAAACATAAAAAAATGTTTTTGTAGTACATGTAGATTTTCCGGGTTGATTTATATAAATTTTTTTATTATTTTGGCTACATTATTTCTTCTTGAGTAAAAGCAGGTCAATAATTGTGATTCTAGTTACTCTAAGATGAATTAAAATGAATGCCAGAACTTCAGTAAATGGAAGCATATTTTTTGCAACTCTTGTTTAGCTGTAAAAAAAAAAATGATGTGATGAAGATGTTGCCCTAGAAGTTTTGATGATTTCTAGTCGAGGTTGCTAAAATCCTTCAGAGGGCCACGAATGGCCCCTGAGCCGCGCTTTGAACCCCCTGCAGCCGGACCTGAAGCTTCTGGGTCAGACCGTGACCCTGAAGAACCAGATGACTAATGATCTTCAGTTTTATCTGGTTCTTCAGGGTTTTTTAGCTCAAAGATGATGTGTGCTTGTATAAATAGGAAGTGACATCATTTCCTCTTCCTCTCCAGGTACAGGCTGCCTGCTGCAGGCCGTGGAAACGGCCGCCCAGCGCCAGGCCCAGACGGTGGGCAAACCCAGCCGCTTCATGTTTGAGTGCGTGGCGCGGCGGTTCGGCCTGCGGCCGGAGCGCTGCCTGATGGTCGGCGACCGGCTGGACACCGACATCCTGCTGGGCTCCGCCTGCGGCCTGAAGACGCTGCTGACCCTGACCGGGGTCAGCACCGCCGCCGAGGCCGCCGCCCACCGCGACAGCGGCAGCGCCGAACGCCACGCCATGGTGCCCGACTATTACGTGGAGAGCATCGCCGACCTGCTGCCGGCGCTGCAGGGAGAAGACGACCCGTCGCTTTGAAGGGAATATTTGATCACTTGGCTTAAAGCTGCAGATGAAACGTTTGTAAATGATTCGGCCTCTGATTGGTTGTTTTTGGTTCATTTCTTCAGAGCAGCTGGAGGTCCGTCTGTCCACTGACTATCTGCTTCATACTAAACTGTAATGGTGACAGTTTTAACTAACATGTAAAACTTACTGCAGCTTTAAATGGAGCCACAGCTGCAGGAAGAATAAATCCAGTACTTAATGTTTTGACTAGGCCATTCCTATGATGGAGAGTATTGCAGTATTATTTCTGTTTCAGTTCATGCAGCTTTAAGGAAGCACTTTGTCTCCATCCTGTCTGTGATGTCATTTCCTGTTGAGCATCACCATGTTCAGCCTGCAGCTGTTGGTTCTGAAACAGGGGTGTCCAAAGCGCGGCCCGGGGGCCATTTACGGCCCTGGACTGATTGCTTTTACGGCCCACGACTCCAATTAAGAGATAAAAGGTGGTCGATGCAGATGGAGGATTTTGTTTTTATTTTAAATTGGGGCTAAATTATTACAGTCAGATTAAAATCTATCAATAGAAAACGTTGAATGCAGCACAAAGTATTGATCCCCCAGACGTTGTGAGGATCAGATCCATCCAGAGCTGCTTCTGATCACTTTATTAAACTTGGTTTTACTTTTCAATTAAAGTGACAAATCTAGTTTTTATTGCTCAGAATTGACAAACATGTTTTTATGCTCAGTAAATTCTCAGATTAGACCGTTTCTTTTAGACGTAAACCTGTTTGGATCGACAATTACTTACACACCCCTTAAAAAAATAACATTTTACTAATTTAATCCACAGGTTTATTGTTCAGTGGATTATAAAGTCAGTATTTAGTTTCTTTTTGTTTCTCGGTGACCAGTTTGGACGCCTTTGTTGGGTTCAGTCCATGGAGCAATGACAAGTTATGCAACCAATGCAGGTGGAAGATGTTTGAGGGGCTTATTATTGTATTATGGATGGAATAAAAAGTAATTTTCTGCTAAAAAACACAAATTTTGATTATCTCAAAGGTTTTCTAGAAAATAACTTGACATTTTATGAGTTTGAAAAGTCAAAAGTTGGCTACAAGAATCTAAGAAATTTTCAGAAAAACTTGTAATTTACTGAGTTTAAGTCAAATGTTTTCTGGAAAAAAAATTACAAATTTTAGATTAATCTGAGAAATTTTCTAGAAAAAACTGAAGCATTTTGACTTTTTAAATGCAGAAATTTCCAAGTCTTTCAAGAAAATTTCTGAGATTACCTTCAAAGTTTTAGTTTTGTGGCGGAAATCTATTTTTTTCTCGTCTATGACCGTCGCACGTTTCTGATCAGTTTGTATCTAAATAATAATATTGGATGTTTAAGATCCCCAATAAAGCCAGTATTTTCCCAGCGCCAGGCTCACCTGACTGTTTCAGCTGAAAGTGACCCTGGTTCAGTCAGCGGCTCTCCTATCGCCTCCGGGCCGCTGACGGCTGCTGTTCGCGCTGCGCCGCGCCGCGCCGCGCCGCTTTGTCCATTGTCCGGGCGGCGCGGCCGGGAAGGCTGGCCCACCCGCCCGCCGGCGGAGGTCCAACCCGAACCTGGAGGAGGCTCAGGAGTTGAGGGTTTTGTGCTCAGGTGTGCTACCTGCTGGGCGGGGTGGGGGTAAAAAGCGCGCGCCTAGGTGAGCCAGCCTTAGTCGGAGCGGGTCATGACTGCAGATTGATGCGGGTAGCTGCGTGAGGAGCCACCAGAGGAACCAGGATGCTGAAGTGCTGGACGCGTTCAGGAGGAGACCGGGCCGCGGTAAGGACGGAGGTCCGGCAGGAAGCGGCTCCAGAAATTCACAATAACCCGGAAAAAAATATCAAATTGAATTTATAAATGGACGAGAGCGGATCAAACATGAGTTTATCCGACTGATGATCCGGGATTTGCTACAAAGCGGATAGAAAAGTTTTCATAAAACTTCAACCAGTAGGGTGTCACTGATCCAGATACCAATCTGAAAAGTGTGGTGTGCATTTCTATTCATCCCCAAGTTAATCCCAGGTGAGAACGCCGTTCGTTTCCACCAGCTTTCAACATCAGCCTGGATTCAGGTATGGACTTTGACTAGGCCACTAACCACCTCTGATCTAAACCATCGTCCTGCTGGAAGCTGGACCTCCAGTCCAGTCTCAGGTTTTCTTCCCACAGCATGATGCTGCCACCACCACATCCTCAGTTCTATTTTGGCCTCCTCTTTTGTGCCTCTGGTGGCCGAAGGCGGAACAGCCGGCTTTATTTTTGCAGCTCTTCCTGTTGACAGTTAGACCTGAGCTGTGGATCTCTGCAGCTCCTCCAGAGCTTCTCTGGTTAAAGCCGTCCTGGTAGCTCTCCACACTTTTCAGATTGGTGTGAATACTTTTCACTGCTGATGTCTTTAAACGCTGCAGACCTGTTGATGTTCATGCCGTGTTCTCAGGGTGAAGGTTCTGACTCGACCCACTTCCCAGCCAAGGCGTTCTGGATCTGCCTGTCGGCACTGCTGATCCTGGTCGCCATGGCGATGGGACTGACCGGCTACCTCGCGCTGACCGGGGCGGGCCCTACGGTACCACGCTCGCATCCGGATCGCGCTGCATTTTTCCTTTGAGCCGCCGTCTAAACGAATCTGTTTGCGTCACTTCAGTCCGTGCAGAGCGTGCGGCTGACGGCGCCGGACCAGACGGGGGTTCTGCTCAACCAGACGGCTGTTTTGGACCCGCAGAACCACCAGGTGACACTTTTCGTCACGGCGGCAGGAAACCAGACGTCCACGGTTCTGTTTGACGTCAAACACGTACGTCCAAGATAAGATTCACACCGTTTATCCTGCAAACCTAACTAACAGCTGTAATTTAGTTATTCTGACGATTAATTGATGTTTCTGATGATTAATCGATTATCTTAATGATTAATCAGTTAACAAAATTGGAAGATTTGTCCCTTAAAAGATGTAAAAGATGCAAAGAAACATTTTAACAACTGCCTAAAACAGCAGCATTGCTTCATAAACTATTGATCATCTGCAGCAAACGATGATCAATACAGTGTAGGACTGATCTGGAGATTATCCATTAATAATTGGATGTAAAAGACATTTAATAGATTTATTTCCAGAATGTGAAGCTGAAACTGAACTATAAAAGTTCTGGTAGAACAGATTTACAGACTAAAAAGGTTTTTATTTTAGAGTTTTTATGCTCCATTTAATAATTAATCATTGATTGAATTTCTTATTTTATTTTCTTAATGGGTGAAACGGCAAAAAGATCCAGAAGACGGACCTGAGCAGAAATCAGTTTCAGTATTAATCGGGATTAATTGATTCAGCTGCTAATCAGGAGTATGGTGATGATGATGACGTTGTTGTTGATGACGTTGTTGGTGGTGGTGATGGTGTTGATGATGATGATGTTGATGATGATGATGGTGGTGGTGATGATGATGATAATGATGATGGTGGTGATGATGATGATAATGATGGTGATGATGATGATAATGATGGTGATGATAAAGATGATGGTGGTGATGATGATGATGATAATGATGATGGTGATGATGATGACGGTGTTGATGATGATGATGACGTGTTGATGATGATGATGACGGTGATGATGATGGTGATGATGATAATGGTGGTGGTGATGATGATGATAATGGTGGTGATGATGATGATAATGATGATGGTGGTGGTGATGGTGTTGATGATGATGATGTTGTTGTTGTTGATGATGATGGTGGTGTTGATGATGATGGTGGTGATGATGATGATGGTGGTGGTGATGATGATGATGTTGATGATGATGGTGGTGATGATGGTGTTGATGATGATGATGACGGTGATGATGATGGTGATGATGGTGTTGATGATGATGATGGTGGTGATGATGATGGTGATGATGGTGTTGATGATGATGGTGGTGATGATGGTGTTGATGATGATGGTGGTGATGATGGTGTTGATGATGATGATGTTGTTGTTGTTGATGATGATGTTGATGATGGTGATGATGATGTTGATGATGATGATGGTGTTGATGATGATGATGATGGTGGTGATGACGGTGTTGATGATGATGATGACGGTGTTGATGATGATGATGACGGTGATGATGATGGTGATGATGATAATGATGATGGTGGTGATGATGATGATGGTGGTGATGACGGCGTTGATGATGATGATGACGGTGTTGATGATGATGATGGTGGTGGTGATGATGGTGGTGATGATGATGGTGGTGATGATGGTGGTGGTGATGATGATAATGGTGGTGATGATGATGATGGTGGTGGTGATGATGATAATGATGGTGGTGGTGATGATGATAATGGTGGTGATGATGATGATGGTGGTGGTGATGATGATGATAATGGTGGTGATGATGATGATAATGATAATGATGATGGTGGTGGTGATGGTGTTGATGATGATGATGGTGATGATGTTGTTGTTGTTGATGATGATGGTGGTGTTGATGATGATGATGGTGGTGGTGATGATGATGTTGATGATGATGGTGGTGTTGATGATGATGATGACGGTGATGATGATGGTGATGATGGTGTTGATGATGATGATGGTGGTGATGATGATG
>CAEFZY010044979.1:0-65983 GCA_903066815.1 Brachyrhaphis roseni
CTATCTATCTATCTATCTATCTATCTATCTATCTATCTATCTATCTATCTATCTATCTATCTATCTATCTATCTATCCTGTGCTATGGCAATTTGTAGACTGGCCCAAGAATTTAAGTCAGAGAACATATAATTGCATATGGATACAGATTGGTAGAGTTAAATAACATTCCCTTGGATCTGAAAAGACAAAACATACCTACCTACTTTCAGGGCCTGGTTGTGATCTAAATATGCAATCATTCTCTGAACGGCCTCCGGCGCTGCATCCGAAGCGCCACAACAAAATAATTCACAAGGACGCCGTGGTTATTACAAGCTAGAGATACCCAGTGATTGCGAGATATCTAGCATCACACTTTTGGTTCCTGTCATCACATCTAAAATTGAGTTCAAATGATCTATACTGTCACACGTTCGTACTCCGGAGCTTCCTGTCCAGGTGCCTGGAGGGGGGCGTGAGTTTGTTCCAATGAGGACACATCTGCCCAACAGCAATTGAGTACTTGTTGTCGTATTGCTACACTTCCTGTTGATGTAGAGCGCAGTCGACAGGTTTTAATATCCTCGATGCTGTATCTGCTTCCCTGCTTGTGCATATTCCCACAGCAGTAGACCTAAATAAATATGCTGTAGGTTTGATTTATGCCACGCGGGAGGACGACTGGTTACGAGTTCACGTCGCCACCTAAACTGGGTTGTCTTTTTGAAGATGGGATGCTCTGGAGCGTATTTTGAAACCAGTTGATCCTTTGCGGCGCTCCTTCACATAACCCAAGGTATCAAATCTTCATAAAAGAGAGAAGAGGAGATAAAGGAGAAGAGGAGATAAAGAATCCATTGTTGCATTTCAATGAGTGAAAACTGATTTCCTCACAGAGTTCTGCCAATATGCAACATCATATTTATTTATCTAACAGAAAGGCTATAGAGACAATAGCTGCATACTGAAAATAGATTAATCAGTCTATGAGTCATCTGTAGGCCTTTGCAGATGTCTTATCTGTGTTTCTGAATATTTCATGATGGCAGACTACACTAAAATTAGATTTGTATGTTTTGAAATCATGACGCCTGACCTTGTTGTTTTGCTTTAAGCCTTTTATTTATTTATTTTTTTAAATATACAATCACACAACTATGATCATCCTTAGGCTCTCCCAGGGGCCCTGGTTTCTTAACCCCAAACTCATATTTGCCTTTGTTCTCATGACATAGTTTTTGTACTTTGAGGGTTGTGACTATTTTTTTGTTTTGTTTGTTTAATTCTCACTCTGGATTTCACAGCTAACCTACATGTAGCAGTGATGGTCGCCTTTAAGCACATTTTCCTTCACTGATGTCTTAGGATCACTTGCGAGGTGGAGCATGCGTGGTTGGCCAGGATACGTTTGGAGAACCTCCGTTAAGTTAACTGGAGTTCTTCAGAGAAGAGCGGAAGTTGTTTTTTTTGTTTTTCAACTTAAAGCATTTAATGTTGACTAATAAAATACATTTCCACTGTGGATAAATATAAAAGCACTCCAAAAAAATAATCTTACCTATAATTTATGTAAGACCTCGTAATAATAATAATTATTATTATGATTACTTGGGGTTGGTAATATTATTAGAAAACTGAAGTTAAAACAGTTTGTATTTCAATTGGGATGGAATAAAATAAAGCATGAAACTGTTAAATATTACTGAAAATATCAGGCAATAAAATGTAGGGTTTTTTTTCTTCTTCCAAAGCATTTGGATTGAAAAGTTCAATTTTTTTGTTGGTCAAGGCTGGTGTGAATTTATTAATAACGATAATGACGAAAACAATGCCAGGGAAAAAAAAAAAAAAGTATTTTATTTTTGTAATCGTATTCCGGAAGTCGTTCAGTGGTTACGAGCAGTAGCAAAACGAAGACCCCCTTCACGGAAAACTGTGGCAACTGTGGTTTGAAGCTGGAGAGATGCGAGGTTCAGAAAAACAACGAGAAACGTAGGAAATGGAGAAGCGCGACTGGACGGGGAAATAACTGCAGAAATCTAAACCATCCGTCATGCTTCGATACTCGAAGGATCACCGTCTTCGAAGATAAATTATAAAAAAAAAAGAAAAAAAAAAGACGGGTGTCGGATTGATCTGAGAACTGGGGGGGAACGGGAGGGGTCGATTATGGGGAACGAAGCGAGCCTGGAAGGAGGCGAAGGGCCGCCGTCTGGTCTGCCGGAGGGGCTGGCACCTGACGGAAAGGGAGGCTTCGTCCGGATCTCCGACGGCACTCCGGTCAACCTGAGCGAGCTGAGCGAGGATGAGAGGAGGCGACTGGCCGCGGCGATGTCAAGGGCGCAGGGCAGGCAACCTGGAGCTCCGGCAGCTGCACGAAGGCAGGGATTTCAAACGGCATCATTCAATGCACTCCAAATATCTAAAACGGACCAAGCGTTTTGTGTGTGTGAGGCCTGAGCGGATGCCTGCGTGCGTGTGTGTGTGGTTGTTAAGAAATATGCATTAAGGAGGCGGAGAGTCCCATTTACACCCATTCACTCCAATGGCACAAATCGCACAAGAAACCCCAGTTTGTTCCTAGAGTTCATTGTGATGGGAGTCTCCGGTTAAAATGTATTATTATTTTTTTTAATGGCTGAATCCACAAAATGGGCTGTAAAGTGGGCAAAGTTGCAGCTCGCGGCGGTGTAAATGAATACACTCGAGTTACCAGAGTGGGCCGATTCGATCGGTCGTTCTGAGTGAAATCAGTGAGGAGACACACCTCCAGTAGCCTATTTGTGAGAAATGGTCGAAATGCCTGCTGGGTAAGGAAATTTGTCGTGCCCAATGTTTTTTCTTCTTCTTCTTTTTCTTAATAATTTTAGCATTTTGAACATCTTTACACTTACCTACATATATATGCAACCATTATCTGATGGGAAATACCGTGAATACGTTTATATTTATCTTAGTACATTTTGATACTGGAAAAAAAAAAAAAAAATCCCTGCAAAATTTTATTAGTGGTATTTACAATGAAGTCATTCAGCCAGAAGATGCATCATCTCTGTGCGTATCGGATGAAGTAACGGGCCTTTGTGCAAACTGTCTCCAACAGGAGAGAAAAAAAAGAAGTTATTTATATCCGAGCTGGAGATTGGGGGGGGAGGGGTGCATCAATATTAATATGACTATAAATAGAACAGAGACGTTCATTTATTTTATTTTGATCGTGTTTCCCCAGACGAACTCTGTGTTGTTGTTTTTTCGTATTGAATCTCTGCTACATCTCATGCAGTCTATCTAGGAAACAGGCCTGGCGCTGTCCGTGGTGCTGAAAATACTCACTGCGGCGCTTTTTACGCCAATTATTGTTTTTGTCGACAGAGCCAGCCCAAGGTTTTATGAGGCCCCAAGCAGAGTTTCATTGTAGGGCCACCACACAACATCTGAGCCCATTTGTATTATCCATGTTTTATTTTTACTTTTTTTTTTTTGCCTGCTATTATTATTATTGTTATTATTATTATTATTATTTTGTAATTCTGCTTTTTTATATTTTTGCCTTCTGAACCCTAAAGAGAAGGGTAGGAGGTGATATGAATAATGCTGCATTTACATGCCAAACATAGAAATAAAAAGCTTTTACATGCAGTGATGGGAAATTCATGTGTAACTCGAGGTGCAACTGATTTGAATTATTTTAGTAATTAGTAAAATAAATTTCTTGACTGAAAAAGAAAACGCTTAGTAGCACGTTTGTCTTACAAATGATTTCAGACTTGGCTTAGAAAGACCTCATGGCAATCCAGACTCAAGTCTTGTGAAGAAAACTCAGCTTGTTCAGAGGTGAACATAAGCTGTTAAGTGTAGACCGTTTGAGTAAATGATTTACGTTGCCCCTAAGCTTGTACACTCTTGTGTGTATTTGTGGAAAGGACTAATTGTCATGGTAATGTTACACAAAGTACGTTTTAAATCTGTGCAATGATTCTCAATACAACCTGCAAGCAAAAGCTTCCTGATTGGTTGATTTTCATTAAGCGCCTGTGTGCGTCTAGCAAACATTTTAAATCAAGTTAGCAAACAGCAGTCGCTCTGACTTACGTCCAGATAGTATTCTTACCATACATAATTTTAGAAACTGAACAAAACTAAAGTACTAAATGAGTCTGTGACATTTTGAAACAAGATGAACTTAACTTACCACAGACCATCTTCTTATATTGCTATTCATCTAATTGTGTCATTACACAGGCACATCATAGTCATCAAATTAAAAACATTTCTGGGTAATTCACACAAAATTCAGTGTTCCTTTTCATTAACTCAGTAGATTGTACAGTGTTCTTTACTTAGTAATTTACTACTTGCATAGTAACCAGTCTACTGTTATACTCAACAAAGCTTTTAGATGCTGTTTTAATTCATGATCTCCATATAATTTGAGATCTGTGCAGGGTTGCATATTAAATGTATATCCATTTAATATGCAATGGATATACATTGCATATTAATCACTTTTAGTATGATTAATATATTTCCTAAATATTTTGGTGAATTTAACTGTTTCATGTTGAATTGAATGTTCCAGGAATGTTGAATGTTACAAGTATTAAACTTAGCCTAAGGATAATAATTTGTTAAAATAACCTGCAACTGGTCATTCATTTGGTCAGTAGACTCTCAGAGCCCCCACGCTCTGGGACCCTAAACACGCCCAAAGTTCACTCACCATTCTGACCGGCCCTCCTTTATTCGGCTGTTACCCTTTACAGTAACATATTACTCCTTTGTGCTATGAAGATAATCAATTATATTCATTGCAATGTTAAACTTTACTACCTGAGAATTTAATTTCATTACACCACAGCATCCAAGGACCTTCACTGCAGCAGAAACCAATGCAAGTCTGTGTTATAAACATGCACCATCATGCTTTAATCAATGGCAGCCAACTGGTCCATTAGCTTCCACTGATGCACTTCTCTAAAGTTCCACTTCCACTTGGCATGCGCTGCATTCTGTGTGCAGGTTGGGTTTACAGGCCCTCTCACTTTGTCCTAACATGCAGGCTACAGCCGACTGCTTCTCAGTCTCTGTCTAATGTCCGTTCTCCATGTCATTCACCAGTATTTATGTTTCTGTCAGCTGTTTGTTCCCTAAAGCCTTTTTGAGGCCTTATGAGAACAAATGGATTTCTATTTGTATCTGTGTGACTTTTGGAGGCAACTGAAGCAACATTTTATTTAGGGGTAAATTGGGGTGAATACAATTTTCTCATTTAAATGTTTTAAAGATTGTTAACCCTTTTCATTTTATTGCACTACTTTATGTTGTTCTAGCAAATAAAATCCTAGTGAATTTAAAGTTAGAGGTTGGAACAAGACTAAATGTAAAAAAAAAAACATTAAAAAAATTCAAGGGCTTTGGATACTTCTGATAGGTACCGTACACACTGGTCATATCTCTGATAATTAAGTAAGAAATTGTTGTATTTTCTGTTTATTGGTTTAGTATTGGGTGGAGTTCTTGAGGATGGGACTTGTTGTCATGGTGAGTGTGAATGAGTCAGCAGAAACAGACATGACTAACAAATTGCTCTTCCTTTTAATCAAGTTTAAATATTAAATGTTGTAATGTCAGATATAAAATTTAACCAGCAGCACTATCGACCTGTTTTAGTTGTATGTTCTTTTATTGGGTTCTTTTACTTGTAAACAAATGGACATGACAAAGATCGTTTTGTTTCTATTTTTTTCAGACCTTCAGAATCTGATGCTCACCAGCAGGTAGGAGCCTCCAGGGGCCCTGCAGGTCTGAGTAAAAGTCGAACTGTAGACGCCTTCAATCAAGGTCCACCTGGCAGACCCACACCAGGCCGCAGCCCCTCGTCCTTAAGCCTCTTTGAATCCAAATTCCGGCAGGAGCCAAAAGGCCCAGAGACTAAATCGTCCAGCATGTTTGGCTCCAGCTTCCTCAGCGGGGCCAATCCCCTCAGCGCCGTGTCGTCAATGACGTCCTCCATCACATCTATGGGCGACGCCGTCAACATTCCCAAATTTGGACTATTCGGGGACGAGGAGGAGGGCGATGCGACGGCAAAAGTGGAGAACAAGCAGGGAGGGAAGCCACCGGGGAAGGGCCCCCAGCAGGGTCAAGGACCAAAGGGACCACAGCAGGCAGGACCCCCAAAACCAGGTCAAGGCCCCTCTGGACAGGCACCCAGGCAAGGTCAGGGACCGAAATCAGGTCCTTCAGGGCAAGGACCACCTGGTCAGGGGCTGAAATCTGGTCAAGGTCCTCCTGGCCCAGGACCAAGGCAAAGTCAGGGGCCCAAATCGGATCAAGGACCCCCTGGTCCGGCCCCCAGGCAAAGTCAAGGGCAGCCGGCACCTAGACCAGATCAGGGTGGAGCTCAGCAGCAAAAAGGTGGCCCACCACAACAAGGACCTGGAAAACCTGGACCAAAATCTCAAGGGCAGCAAGGCCCCATGCCAGCAAAGGGTTCAGGGGCCCCCGGGCAGCAGGCAGCTGGAAAGCCTGCAGGTGGACTCTGTCCGCTGTGTAAAACCACCCAGCTCAACACTGGATCAAAGGAACCACCCAATTACAACACCTGCACCGAGTGCAAGAACCTGGTCTGCAGCCTGTGTGGCTTCAGCCCACCAGACTCAGCGGTAAGACACCCTGACAGCTTTTCTTTCTTTTGCTGTAGTTGTATTTTTCTTAAAATTAAAAAAAGTAATAATAATAATTCAAATGGTTAATGATGTCCTAACCAATGAGCTAAAGTGAGATAATTTTATGATTTTTGTCTACATGTACAGCTGGGAGCTTTCCAGTTCTCAACAGGTCACAGATAACACCACCACAGATTTCATAATGGATTATAGACAGGAGTGAGCGATGCCATGCATGTAGAAAAGGCATTGATTTTATTCTGGCACTTCTCTTTGAAGAAAAAAAAACATTAATCATGCACTGACCTTGCTGTTTGCATTACATGCTAAATGGCAAGAATAAAACCCCAAAAAAGTACAAAATTGAAGCTTTATCAGATTATTTATTTGCCAATATTGAGCGAGCAAACAAGAAATTTGACTGGTTTTCAATTGCTCACAGTATTCAGACGTAAAGAAACAAAACTTTGAGGACAGATAATGAATATAAAGCAACAATATGTACACATATCTTCAGTCATTTTTTTTTTATTATATCATTGTTACAAAGTACCTACTTAGAAAATAATGTCAAAAAAATAAAAAAGATGAAAGAAATGTATTAAGGATATACACACACACATTAAAAAAAATAAAATAAACATTGACCAGACTCTGAAATTTGAATATTTTTCCTTAATTATCTCTGCTTCAAATGTTAAACACCTAAAAGTGTGTGTTGTTCGGCTCTTTTGAGTTTTCTGAAAGGTTAGAAATATTTTTTACACATGAATGGCAATAATCTTTAATTTGTTTTTTTTATTTCAAAATTTAAATCTCAGTTGTGGAACTAGTGACACGTTTTTTTTGTTTCTGGTTTTTTTTTTTTTGTTTGTTTGTTTTGGGGGTTTTTTAGTGTTAGACCTCAAAGGAAAAATGAACTCAGTAAGAGCAAGAAAAAAAGCCAGACTAGAGCATTTCTAATAAATGTTACAAATTGTACAGATGGGTCATTCAAATAAAAACTGGTTATGATGCTCAATTTGAAACTACAGCAGAGTCCAGTACATCGGTCCTCCCTGATTCAAAAGAGGACATGTCGCTTACAAGAGCAACACACATGATCTGGGAAACAGAGTGACCATATGGACTTGGGGAATGTTGATCAAGGTGACTCATATCATGGCCACAGGAAGGAACTCTGCCAGCTAGTGACGACATTCACTCACACATGAACTGTAAATGCTGGTTGGTCAGAGTAAACCTACTTTTGTACAACTATTCTTTAAGAAATTCTTCTGTGTGGATCAACAAGAACATTCTTTTTTTTTTTGCCTTTTAAGATGTCAAACACACCAACATACAAGTAGCAAATAGGTATGCACACATTGTTCTTTTTCTAGATGGTGGTCAAACCGTCAACAGCTGGCTCTTTCAACACTGTTCTTGGCACGCTGTGGAAACCAAAAGAGATAGCCAAACACTAAACAAAAGGCTCTGGCCTTGAGTATTTTTTTCGAGACAGGTGTTTGGGTCTGTAACGGCAAACACTATGGAAGCCGACCATTTTAGCACTAATGTTTACTAGAACAACCAACTGCTGTTCTGATTCATTATGGAACTGTTGCAAACTTTGGATTCTGTTTTTAAAGATGGAAATCGGTTGCTTAATGACGGAATCAAACATAATTGGAAACACTGATTTCATAAGTGAGCTGTATTTATAAAGCACTTTTCACCGAGTGGAATGTCACATAAAGATTTACGCTGAAAACGAAACACAGAAGAATAGACAAAACGGATGGAAAGCAATGAAAATCTAAAAGTCAATAAGCATAGTACCGTAATTGGTAGTTTGTAACTGACTAACTAAATGCCTGCTTAAAACTATATCTTCAACTGAGCTTAATCAAGGTAAGGAGAATATTAGGGAATTCCACAATTTATAGATGTTATGAGTTCAAATGAGCAATCACATCGTATCCTAAAATTAGTTTTTAGAACCACAAGTGGTAACTTTCTGGCCGACCTTCAAAACCCGTTGTCCAAGGAATTTTATGACCACAACCATCAATGTGTCAAGCCTGTAGACGTTTAATTATGTTGTGGTTCGTTTCTTGGGGACCGGGATGATGGCGGGAACCTCACACAGCTCCAGAGACTTGTTAAATCTGAGGATGTGGGCGAGTTGGTCAGCGCCGGCTTTCAGGCAGAATCAGGAAAGCTTTCCTGGTCTTGTGACACTGAAAACGCCTGTTTACACCTTTCTCGATGCAGGCAGGAAGTCATAGAGGGGGGGGCGGTGAGTTGTGGAGTTGTTGGTGTAAGGGTCCATGTAATCGTTTTTTGTGTGAGAGTGGGTTGTGGGTAAAGGGGTTAGAGGTGCAAATGATTGGATTTAAAACTTGCAGAAGAAGGTGTCGAGGTCTTCAGCCAGTCGTGGAGCGAGATTGTCACAGTGTGTAGTGATGGGTCCCTATAGGTAGTGATGTTGATCAAGCTCCTCATTCAGCAGCAACTGAGAAGCTGTTCTTTAGAAAAGATATATAAATAGGTTTGCAAGGCACTGTATAAATATGAACACACCACTTCCTCTCACAACAGTTTTTAAAATTATGATTCAATTATATCTTGTCATGGTTACATGTTTTACACCAGACCCTCTATGTATGAGGGTTACAGCTCGATGCAGCTATCCCAGGTTTTGATTCCTGATCCTGTGCAATTGGTGTTTCACTTTTCCTGCCCATTGTCTTGTCAAGCTACTAATGAACAATGGTCACAAAAAACACATCTGACTTGTCTTCTTTTCATTTGCAGGGTAAAGAGTGGCTTTGCCTGAACTGTCAGATGCAGCGAGCAATGGGAGGCATGGATCCTCCTGGCATGTCAAAGCCCATGCAAGGCTCTGGCCCACCCTCACCTCAGCGAGGTGGCAAACCTGGAAAGCTGCTGATAAAGCAGCAGAGCACCTCCGACCAAGGCCTGACGCCGCCAACAACACCGAGGCAGAAATCCCCAGGTTCCTCATCTCCTGGGCCCCTTTCTCCAGGCTCCTCATTGGCAGGGTCACCCAAGATTGACCCCAAAACAGGGCGTCCCATTCAGCAGAAGTCCAGCCCTCAGCAGTCCCCAGCTAAAGCCAAACAAGAATCAAGTTTCTTTGGGGGTTTGGGCAGCATCAGTTTAGGAGGGCTGACAGATTCGGCTAAACCCCCCGCAGCGGCTGGACAAACGGCGGAGTCGGTTACTGGGAAACTATTCAGTGGGTTTGGTGGATTGATGGAGTCATCGAAGCCTCCCACACAGGCTGCGCCAAAACAAGAAGAATCCGTGGCTGGAAAGCTGTTTGGGGGTCTGGGAGGGCTGACGGAGTCAGCGAAGCCTCCTGCTGCTGCATCTCAAATGTTCAGCTTCGGCTCATCGCTTCTGAGCTCAGCCACCACTCTTGTCTCTGGAGAGGAAACCAAAGCACCTGAGTCTCCGCCTGGATCACCTGACTCTGGACCAGGTTCTCCTCCTGACTCTCCTTTCTCTGCACCTGGATCTCCACCGGATTCCGACTCCGCTCCGGACACCCCGCCTGCCAGGTCCAGAGAGCCCCCCAGACACTCAGCCGCAGAGCAGGAAGAGAAGTCCACAGCGGCTGAGTCTGCTCAGTCTGAAACTTCAGTTGCCAAGGGAAACTGCCCTCTCTGTAACTTGGAGCTCAACATTGGATCGTCAGACGCCCCCAACTACAGTGTGTGCACTGAGTGCAAGAAGAACGTGTGCAATCTGTGTGGATTTAATCCTAATCCTCATTTAGGAGAGGTAGGGAAGCTATTTATTACTTTATCCATCTTAACTACACCTTTTGCTTTTTAAACAAAGTACATATCCCTGTTGTTTTTCAATGTTGTTGCTTGTAGACATGTCAGTCCTTTGGGTGTTTCATGAAAATTGCTCACTGCAGAGATGGAATTAGATGTTTTCAAGGATTCATTTTCCATATGAGCATCTTCCAAAACTTTTAATAATAATGAATTGCTTTTTATAGGATAGAATGATTATTCTACTAAAAACGTAAACATTTTCAAAACTAAAACTGAATTTACTCCGAGATTATGCACACAGGCTCAGAAATATACACATACCACTACTGATTTTTCTTGGTTGTTGGTTATTGATGCTATAGATGAGCAAAATCATTTCTGTTAAGATACAAATAAAAAAATCATATTTGTACCAAATGAATATTCCATGTACCTTTATGTGTACTAATTCAAATTCTACTTTGCTGCTTGACTCCAGGTTTAATATTATAACATGTGTATGTGTGTTGACGGGCAGTGATCACAGTAACTGGCAGGATGTGGTTGCTACTTGCTTCGGTTTATTTTTGTCTTTAGGTAATCTGCTGCATATTTATAGCTCTCCTGGAATTCTTCCATAAGGGGAAGTAGAACTAAAACGGAATTAAAACCTTTACTATTTCCATCCAACCTTCGTTTTTTTGTTGTTGTTTTTTTACCTTTTAAAATTAGGTTGTTTAGCATGTCTTTGTCAAATCAACCTGGTACTTGAAAATATCACATGCTTCCCTTTTTTTTTTTTTTTTTTTTTTTTTTACCAGTACCAATAATTGGTAAGCGCATGTCTCTTTTAAACTGACATAAAAATCTGTTTTGTTAGGTATTCTGCCATTGATGCTTAAATTTTGTTTTTTCAGACATTTTAGAAAATTCTTCAGAAAGAAAATTTAGAAAATTTTCAAAAATAATCACAGGCTATAATCTTTCCATCATAAGAATTATTTTACTCAAATCCCTGACACAATTATTGATACTCAAACCATTTTCCATTTCATTTCCTTCATTAGTTTCTGCAAATGTTTAATACCTGCAATGCGACTTTCCGGTTTGCTGGACATTAAAGGCCTATTGTGCCAGCTCAGTGTTGTAGAACTGTATCAAACATCGGACAACAAAGTCTCCAAGACAACTTTTAGATTCTTGTTTCATGCTAGCACAGTATTTAAATGACAGATGAATGTTTTCTGTTCAAGCATCACAAGTGTTAGCCTGTGATATTCCTTAAACTCTGCTGCCATGTGTAGTAGGGAGTTGTGAGAAAACCGAGGACCTAGACAGAAAATTTGACAAAGGGTGTGAGCAGCACATACACCAGTTCGACTGACAGTAGTAAGGCTCTGATTTGATTTTTTTTTTTTTCCAGGAATTATCTGTCTGATATTATACCGTCAGGACAAAGTTGCAGTTTTAACAAAATAAGATTAAGATTGGGCATTTTGATAACAAACATGGTGGGTCTGGTATAAAAACAATGGACCATCTGTGGAAAACATTCAGATGCCCACTGTTAAGCATGGCAGGTTATCCATAATGCTGAGGGCTTGTTTCTCTTCCAGAGACCCGGGGGCCTCCTAAAAGGTCCAGCATTTTATTTAGGTGTACTTCAGAGTGGAATAATTAAGACTAGTTTTTAAAAATATATATATTTATATCTACTTAAACGTAGACAGCTCATCTTACTTAACCCTAACCTGTACCATGTCATTTTCACTTTGTGCTCAGAGGATGTTTTGCTTTGCCACCATAGAAGAATCTTTCATGTTACAAACTGTATTTACAACATTTATTCCTCACAAGTCCACTCTGTTCAGATTGGTTAACTCCAGATGGGCATCCAAACTTCATAAAGCTTTTTTATTATCGCCATCTAGTTTTGCCGGTCATCCGTTTACCTATGACACAGCTGAACCTCCAGGTGCATTTTTAAATCCAACTTGGAAAAAACGAATAGCATACAGAATGTTCTGCACACAAGACTTTCGTTGAGCCATCTAGCCCCCATGTAGTGTGTGTCACCTCTGTGTCACTCGCTGTCATCACGTCAGCTGCCAGCAAAGGTTTGCTCTCTGACGCATGTGAGGGCGTGGCTGTGGATACATGTGCTCTTCCAGGAATAGGAGCCAGGATCCTTAACTGCAGGTTTTTTGTAAGCAGAACCGTGGAACACTGAATGCACACGTGACTGGTGACACCTCACCTGTTGTAGGTGTGACGTTTAAGTGGCTGTGTTGTCAGCATATTGTCTTTTTGTTGAGATAAATTATGTTGTGTCCGCGTGCATATCGCCACTTGCGTGGGGGGTAATCTGTATTTCCTTAGAAGATTTAAAGGGCAACAGGATGTTTGTCATCTCCTCTCAGGCTTCATTGTCTTCTTGTCTAAAAGGCACTCGAACAGGCCAACAACACATCTGATTTTGATTCTGATATTTTAGTCATTTCACACTGTTTTATCTTTTTTTTTTGTTTATCTGTGAGCTACCATTTAAATTATTTCTGTGCTTTTTATGGCCATCTATTTCTGTCCTTCTCTTCTTCCCCCACCGTCTCCCTTTTTTTGATGTAAAGGGAATTCTGTAAAAGTATGCCTGGCGCTGAGCAACAATGTTCCTCCAGCTCAGACTTCATGTCATGTTGGCCTTTTCAGTAACGAGACCGCGTGTTGGAAGAGTCTTACATAAGATGGGAGTGGCACGACTTTTCTAACGAGCACGAATCAAAGAGTTGGAGTGTTTCATCTCGTCTCACCATCACCGAGAACATCTACAGCTACGTTTCAGTTTTTATCAGATGGCTGTCTCACTGCCACTGCCTTTAAAACCCGATGTTTTAAAGGCAGGACAGGGACAGGGATGTTTGGTTGGACATTAATAATTGACCAACTCTACTGCAGGTATTACGTATGGATTTCAAAATTCCATACATCATTAAGTGGACTCTTGGGGGTGGGGGGAAATGATATAAAGGAAGAATAAATCATTGTTACTCGAGTTTTGCCCTGAAGATTTTGAAATATTGGCGCCATTACTAAGGATGCATAAAAAGTACATTTCTACAGCACAGAATTTAGTCACAGAAATAATGGTGAATTTTTTTTTTCTAATTGCCAATATCACAACTGACACCCCTAAAACATCTGTAACATAAAAAACAAATATTTTTAAATATATATTCCATGTGTTTAATTTGATCATTATCGAGGAAGCTTAATGGGGTAAAAATGTGGAAACGTTGGACACCTATGTCGTATAGCCCTTCTTCTTCAAAGGAAAGAAAGCAAAAGTAAGCCAGTCTTTAAAAATCAGGGAATTTCTAGAAAAACAATAGCTGCTCACCTAAACCTTCCCATGTTGAGACACAGAGAAAAAAAAAACAACCTAATTTTATTTCAAAGATAAATTTGGACAAACACGGACATGTTTCTATCCATTTTACTGGAAGATCTAAAAGGTTAAAGATTTTATATGAATGATTTTGAGAACTTTGCAATTTGACTAAATATTGATAATGGCTTGCTCATCATTAGTGTCATTGTTAGCTAAAATTCAGTTATTCGTGCAACTTTTTACTTTATTTTTTCACATCTAAAAAATAGAAACAGTGACTTGTGCAGTGATTACTTTGTCTTCCTCCTTATCGTTATTCTGCGATGAACTTCCCATAATCTGTACTGGCAGATAAAGACCAACAATACACACAACGGCTTTTACCACCAACCTGCCATTCATTAGTATTATCATAGTTGGTACATTTAATATCTCCGCTTCGTTTTGTGTATTACACAATAGGCCGGTCTTTAGATAGATCTGTTGCTGTTTATGTATTTTTATCTGTATTCACTCCATGCAATGTTCACAGCTCTCACCATCACTTGGCCTAGAGCCTGATGTGTGCAAAAATAGTAACAGCCACAAAAGACATTCACTAAAGCAGGAGAGGGGAGAACACGAGGGACTAGAGGGCTGCCCCTCCCACTATCTTCTTTCATATCGCCTCCTTTAGCAGTGCCATTCTGTGGGAACCATAATTTTATGATTTGAAATGGGTAACATTTTAGTCTTTGTGGGATTCTTGCAGTTACATTAATTAACTAATTTGGAAGTGCAGTGCAAGCAAATAAAAATATATCCCTCTTGCAAAAGTGTTCATACCTCAAGTGGGATTACTTTGTAATGTTAACACTACAAATTTCAATATATTTTAATGTCACAGATGAACAAAATACTATATGGTTCTAAAGCTGAAGAAAACGATGCATTATTTTTAAAAATTATTTGTAAAAGAAATCTGAAAAGTGCACTGTGCCTTTGTGTTCTACTCATCTGAGAAAATACTTTGGAAAAACATTGGACGTTGCAATTTTAGTGACACATTGTATGAGGTTTGCCTCTATCATTTTTGAACATCTGAAGATAGTACGGTAACGTTTACCGTACTATCTTCAGATGTATGGTAAAACAGCAAAAACTCACTCAGACTGGATGCACACAGCGCATGTTAAAAATAACGGGAAGTTTTGTTTTTGTCTAATATTCCAAAGGCAATACATTTACATTCTGCACCCTCTAAATGTATTTGACCTTTTAGATGGACTTTTTACCTGATTTGAAATTGAATTGTCTGATGCGTTCACAGAAACGGATGGGGGCCTTTAGATGGTACGGGAATGAAAGATTGCTTTTTGCAACTGATGCCATCGGAGTAGTCACCAACAATATCATGGTTGTGTGTAAGCTTTCTTTTAGTATGCATAAAATATTCTAAAAATACCTAAATGTGAACATTTTAAAGGGGCATGAATACTTTTGCAATGCACTGCATCTTTTTTCAGGTTTAGCAAGTGGCAATTTGGACAGTTAGACCCTCTACAAGTATTTTCCCTCATCCCCTTTCTAATTTACTAATTTCTGCATGCTTTGGCCAGAGCCATATTCTAGCTACTGAGCATTTTGTGCCAAGGAATGGCTAAGGGGCAAGGGAGGGGGCAAAGCATACAGCGTGCCAGCACTGAGCCTTCATCAGAGACTGGAGGACAGGCAGGCAGAACCTCACTGAGACTTGAAAACCCACACATTCTGGCACCAGCCTCATCTTGTTAGTACAGGCTGTTACATCCTGACGGCCGCTGCTCTCTCTTTCACTCCGCCCCCCTCCACCCTATTCACATACTGGCTCTTTTATTTATTTATTTATTTTAATGCATCCAGATGATATATGGAGAAACCAACAAAACAGCTTGGAATACGGAAAAGGTCCAACTGCGAATAATTCTTTATGCATGAAACATAAAATGAAAGTCCAGTATTTTTTGGGAGAGTTATAAGATGTGATCTTTTATATTTAGCCATACCAGTGGAATTTTATTGTGCGATGGCATGAGGAGTACAAACAAAATAACATAGCGATGTAGAAATCATAAGAACAGGCCAGAGGAGAGAAGAGACAATAAGCTACTGTAACAAAAAAAAATAGGGAGCCCGAGTGGACGAAGGGGGGAGTGAGAAGGCTGCGTCATAAAAGATATGGGTATCACCCTCTGCAGCTGTAAGGAGTACAGAGCATGACAACCTGACTGTTGTAATTTGTCTGAGCGCTCGTGACTCATATCTGTGAGTCACTTCCACTGCATTTATTGGTTAAAATTTACTGTCTGGCAAAATCATTTTGTGAACATCAACCGTAAGATTGTTAAGAAAAACAAAAACGATGGAGGTGTGCAAGGCAGCTTCTTGGCGCTTGGAGTCACTTTTTGATCAGAGACAGAGATGTGACTTCTTCAATAAAGCTTGAACAATATCTGTTATGTTGAAATGTTGCCTAGTTACTGGTGTTGGAAGCCAGAGCCAACGCCGCACTATGTCAAGACGTTTCTTTGGCTTTTTGTCTGCAGTTGATTTTTAAGAGTTAAAAGAGTTTCGTTTTGTCAAAGAACATTTTCTTCTTTATTGGGGATGAAATATATTCTATTCCTTATTTAGTTTTTTTTTTTTTAATTCAAATAAGAAATAGTTGCTGTATATTAGTAAAAGAGAACCATCTGATCTCAGCCCACTGAACCAGACACAGTGTCAACTACATCAATAGGCAAAGATCTTTTTTGGCTCGCAAAGGAGCTGAGGCTGTAATGTTCCACCAGCAGCTTGATGCATTATAATTAAGATGGAAACTCATCAGTGAGAAGAAGGGGAACAATATTCAGACTTTCATTTTATCAAAAGATTTAGGGTTTAAAAGTGAATTAAATCACGTCAGATAAAGTTTTTTCTAACATTGTTCTTTTATAAAAAAAAGGAAAGCATACTTATTGCTGGATCTGACAGTTTTACAATACAATGTGGATCTCAGTTTTTAATCACAATCGGTAGTATTTTGAGTTTCATTCTTCCTAAGCTTGCATTTCTGTCCTGTTCTGTTGACGTGATTGTTTTCTGTGTTCCCTAATTTACTCTGCACCTTCCACCAGTGCCTCAGCTTCCTGCATTACCCCAGTTGTTTCTCATCTGCTAATTAACTCACCTTTTTTAGAATTCCAGGAATCAATATCCCTGTCAAAAGGAGTTCTTGGGTTTTCTCACTCAGTGTAAGATCCTCTTTTATTGCTGCCAGCCTGTTTTGTTGCTTTCAAGAGTTCAGTTACAATTAAATGCCGTTCTCATCCCGCACCTCAAGCCTTAATTTTGTTTTTATTCTTTTTCTGTTATTAATAAGTGCATTAACTATGTTTATTGGACAAATAAAAACTAACATGGATCCAATGTTACACAGGTTGTCATAGACCTTAAAAAAGTACTTGACCCAATCTATCACAACATACTGTTTCATAAATTAGACCAGTACGACATCAGATGATTGGTGTTTAGAAACAAGCAAGTGGGTGTGTATCAATCTCCTTGTTAGGACTTTTCTTGTGGGGTTGTTTATGGGTCATGGTTTGATCCGAAACTAGTTATTCTGTATATAAATATGGATTTTGTATTTCCTTTGTTGATGGTTACAGTCTGAGTGAATGGATTAGCAAGATGGCTTAATAGAAGCAAATTATCACTAATTGATAAAAACAATTTTTTTTTTTATTGACTCATGGAGTGATGTCCGTTTTGCTGAGTAGGTTATGAAATCTCCATCGATTTTGTGTTTGTTGCTTTTATACATGTTGAGTTTTTTTTTTGTCAGCCTTCCCTTTTCTTTGGTGAAAAGTTGAAAGGAATCTATTTCTGTGTGGAGGCTGCAGATGGCTCAGTTCCCCTCAGTAGCTCTATCAGAGACGGTGACAGAGGGAATGGGTAGTAAAACGTTTCCGTTGAAATTTCTCGATAACGCCAGTGATGACAGGCTCTGAGGAGGCTGGAGCTCACTAACAGCCTGAATGAGCATTTCTATCTGCAGCCATCTCTCTACCTTTCAGTGCCTGCTTTTTCTAGTCATTACGCCGAAACCCCCACATTATGGTTCTGTATCAGGAAGCAGCGCATCTCTATACTTTGACCATCAACATTTTGGTTGCCTTTCCATGCCTTATTGGAGAAATCCACATGCAGGTGTGTTAATCATTCCAAGGCATGGGCTACAACATGGCGGTTCATGCCTTATTTAATCAAGCTGAGCTGCTGCTAAATTCCCCCTGTGTCATCGTCTTTCACCCCCTCCTGTCTTGCTGTTTCTTCATCTCTCCACGCACAGAGATGGACTGCATGACTCTAAAATTCCTTTTTAGTACTAAATCCTGTCGGGGTAGGTTATAGAAGGATGTTAACACATTTGTCAAACTGTGAACCGAGCTATTTGTTTGCGCCTCGCGTCTACACAAGAATATGTGGAGTGTGTGTGAGTCTGTGCTATTTTTTGATCTCCAGTCTCACCATATTGATTGTTTATCATTTTTCCGCTTTAGCAAAGCACCATGGGACATTACATACCAACAATAGATCCACATCTTGAATAAAAGCACTCAGGAGGGTGTTCAGTTTACGTAAAGCGTCTTCCTCTAGAGTACTCTTTTACAGCAAACACATGGGGATAGAGAACACTGATAAAACAGTTGCAGCATGACAACACAGCTATAAAGGCACTTCGCACCAGGTGATTTCGAAGAGGGTTTTGTAGCCACCTATTGTACTTTGCATAAATAGCAAAATGTGTATTATTAGAACAGAGTCAGGGCTTTGAATGCAATATGTGCAGTTCTCCTGACAGCTTAAAATGTACACATGCGTACAGTCATAAAAATTCAATGACATATTTTGTATGTTGTATTTTTCAGATGGAATGTGTTGATGCTGAGTGTATTTTTGCATATGTTTACATTTACAAATATTTACATGTTTCAATTTTTTTTTCCCTAGTGAGGCTACTAGCATAAAATTCACAGCAAGTGTTAGACACAAGTCCCCAAAATATGACCAAAAAAATCCCCATCAATTGTTATCTGAAACTCTGGTGAAATAAGTCGGCAGAAATTATTGAACACATTTACAAAAATTTATGAAATACTTAACAAAAAAGCATTTTTTGTTAATGATAACTTTGAACTTCTCATGAGAAACTTGTCACATGCATTGTATTATTTGGACCCATTCTTTCACACAAAATACCTTCAATTTTTATTAAAGGTTCTAATAAAATATATGTTGTAGACGTCTTGAATGTGCTCTTTGCTTTTACCCTTTACATATTTATATATATTCTTCATCACTTTAGTAACGAAAGCCTTTTTTATGATATATTATTAAATAGAATAAACCCAGATTATAATTATCTTTGCAGGACTGCGGAATAAATTATTTAGACAAGGTTATCTGTAACTGTTTACTGACTATCTGTTTAATCTATAGTCATTGTTAAACAGATCTGGAGACATTGTATTTACTGAATACTTGTCATCGTGTTTGTCTTGCAGAAAGAATGGCTTTGCCTGAACTGTCAGACTCAAAAAGCAATGTCAGGCCAGCTGGGAGACGTCCCACCACCATCCATGGCGTCTCCAAAGAAGCAAGAACCTGCTCCGCCCCCCGACCCCTCTGCCTTCCCAGTTCCTGCTGCTGTAGATAGCAAACCTGTAGCTGAACCAATAGATCCAGTCCCACCTGCTACTGAGATCAAGGTAGCGAATACGTCCACATCAGTTTCACCTGAACACACACTGACTCCTGTAGAGGACATCCCTCAGGAAGCACCTGATTCAGAAGAACTAATAACACACTCATTAGCATATGAATCACTGTCTGATCAACAGCTTTTAGATTCAAAGAGTTTAGCTGAGATAAACTCAGAAATCCCACCTGTTGAGAACAAACCGCTCAATTCTGAGAACATACCAGAGAATGGTTCTCATCCTGACACAGAGCTACCTGACACTAACCAACAAACACAGAGTGCAACGGTCAGTGAAATTCTAGCAGCTGAGGAACAACAGAGTAGCTGCAAGAAAGCGGCAGAGAATCATCCTCAGTCTGACACACAGGTTCTTAATGTTGAACCGCAAACACAGTGTGGACCTGGTGGTCAAATTCCAGTAGTTGAGCAACAAGATAGCATTGACATTAGGGCAGAGGGTCTGTCTGTAACCGTTGAAGATGAAGCACAAAGCCAATTGACAAATGCTGTTTCAGGCAACACAGCTGGCTCTGTCAAGGTAGAAACTAGGTCGGATGCCGAGATTGCTCAAAGTGAGGGTGCAGATCCCGCAGAAGATCATAAAACCGTTGACTCAACACCTGAGAAGCTCCCAGAAGCAACAGTTGAGCCAGCTGTTTCAGTGATCCATGAAAGAGTCACTGAGGAGACTTTGCCTCCAGTAAAGCCAGATACTGCGACCGATGAAAACAAAGAGAACATATGTGGAGTTTCAACTGACAAACCACAAAATATGCCAGCAGAGCTAACTCTATCAGACGCAACATTAGAGATCAACAAAAGAGACATCACTGAAGAATCTAGGGCAGACATTGTTGCACCAGTTGTTTCTATTGATGTTACTGCAGAAAATATGTCAGCAACAGAGTTGATAACCTCTGTAAACCCTGCTGCCAAAGCCGATGCAACTGACAACACAGGGGAAGAATTACAACCAACACCAGCAAACGATACAGAATTAGAGATTTCTTCGGTCATTGAAGATAAAATTTCTCTTGAAATGTTAGAGGAAGTTGGTCAGGAAGCTGAAACAAAAAAACAGACCACAGACAAAGAAGAGGAGCCAGATTTAGTAGATACCTTTCCTGTTGTAGGTCCATTAGAGAAAGAAACTAATGTTCAACAGAAAGCAAATATGGAGAACGCTGATAAAACAAAAGACTCTGAGAAAATTATTGATGACAAGAAAATTGTTCTGGATAAAACACCTGAGAAAGATAATGAACTAGTGGGAGTTGACACTGAAGTAAAAGTAGGCACAGCAGAACCAACAGAGGTAAAATCAGAGGAGGGGAAATCATTAAAAGAGGAGGGAATTACAAAAGAAATGGTTGATGACCAAAAGGTTTTCAGGAAACATGACGATGAAGCATGCTTAATTGGAGCAGTCAGCAGTGATGCTGAAAATATTATAATGGAGAAAGAAAAGGATGTAGAAAAGGAAAGTGCTGCAGCAGTAACTGTCCCAGAGGAAATGCCAAAAGAAGATGTTCAGATAAATAAAGATATACAGCAAGAAACCAAGTCTGAGGCTGTTGAAGGAAACCCTGTTGAGACAATGGCATCGTTACAGAAATCCGAAGAAAAAGAAAGGTGTCCTGCAGTAGCAGAGGCTGTACCACAGACAAGAAAACAAAGTTTGGAGGGTAGCACTTTAGAGATGGATGAACAGTCTGACAAAGCAGCGGTTATCTCTGATCCACCTTCTGTCGAATCAAGACAGCAAGAAGCGAATGCTGTTGAGGTGCCAGTTAAAAGTGTACAGCCTGTGCTAACCTCATCCGATATCATCGAAACAAAACCCAGTGATAAAACCTGCGAGGAGAAAGACTGTGAGGGTGAGGTGGAGGCTGGGCTGAGTCCCACAAAATATCAAAATGAGTCTGAGGAAGTTGTTGAGCCATCAGTCAAGGATAGGGAGGCAGAAACTGACAAGAAAGAGGATGAGTCACAGGCTGTCGTTGGCAGCCTGCAGGAAGCTATTTCAGTATCTGAAGCAAGTGCAGTGTGTGACAGAGATTGCAATACAGTATTTGATGTAGAAGTGAGCTCCACTTCAGAGAAGTGTGAAGCTTCAGACCATGTGCCTGCTGTAGTACCTTCAATCCCATTAGCAGAATCTGAAATCCAGTCTGTAGTTAGTGAGCACGATGCAGGTTTGAAGGAGGAAAGCGTGGAGGAGCAAATGGATGCAAAAACTAAGCCTGTGGAAAAGCATGGCGATGACAATGCAGTTCCTGAGGTGACAATAATGTCTAGCAAGCGTAGCAGTAGATCCTTAAACCATTGTGCATTTCTGCTATATTTTCTAAATTGTGCATAAAAACTACTAGCATATAAAAAATGGAAATAGTTATCAGTGTTGAATTATAGTTGAAAATAGCTAAAGTCTTTCAAACATAGTTGAATGTATTTGTAATATGTTTTAGAACATGTGCTTTAATATATTCAACCAAATGGTTTTTTGTTGATAAAAAAATGTTGTAACTTGTCATTACTGTACATAAGAAAAAGCCCTCCCCATACAAGAATGCTAAAAAAAAATATTTTCAAAAAGATTGTTTTCTGCCTGAAGTAACAATGAATTTCTTTCTATTTACCAGATCAAACAAGAGGAGACCTTGAAGCAGCCTGAATTGAAAGAAGCTAAAGAAGACAATCTCACAAGCCCATCAGACCTAGCAAAACTTGAAAGCTCTGTCCTTCCGATTCTAGAGGCCCAGGTTGACACAGAGCTGGAGGAAAAACAGACTGATACTTTAAAGACCAGACGCAAATTGGAGGTTCTTCCTCTCTCGCCTGATTCTCCCAGTTCAGAAGAGGATAAAGACCTCTCAGAGAAGAATGCCAAAAGTACTGGAAAGAAAAAGCTTCTTGTGCCAATTGATATCAAGGCAGATTCCCTGGACGATAGCAGTGAAAGTTTTGGAAAAGAAAGCCCAATGTCAGGAGATGACGAGGAGTTTATCAGGAAACAGATCATAGAAATGAGTGAGAATGAGGATGCCTCTCCATCAGATGAAGAAAGCTTAGTCAGGCGAAAGATTAGAGATGATGAGAAGAAACAAAATGAGAAGAAAGAAGAGACTGTAGAGAAAAGCACAACAGGAAAAACAAGACGGTTAACTAAGAAAACTACTATTAGTCCCGATGATGATGATGTTCAGGAAATCACAGCATCAGCAGATAAATCTGATATTGTCAAAGAGAATGAGAAAGAAGAGGAAGATCAAAGAATTTCTGCACCTCGCAAGTTACAAACTTTTGAGCTGAATGTAACCAGCAGCCCTATATGTATACCTAGTGCAGATGGAGAGCCTGAAATAGAAAGTCTAACAGACTCTCCAGATGATCGGTCTCGGGGTGAAGGGTCATCTAGTCTACATGCATCTAGCTTCACTCCCGGAACATCGCCGACGTCTCTTTCATCTATGGACGAGGATAGTGACAGCAGCCCAAGTCACGTTCGTGCCGGTGAGGGTAAACAGCACAGAAAAGCCAAGCACCGACAAACTGGGCAAATGCTACCAACTATTGAAGACTCGTCAGAGGAGGAAGAGTTAAGGGAGGAGGAAGAACTTCTCAGGGAGCAAGAAAAACAAAAGGGCTCAGGAAAAAAGTCTAAAAAAGACAAGGATGAGATTCGGGCCCAAAGAAGGCGAGAGCATACAAAGACACCTCCGAGCAACCTTTCTCCAATTGAAGATGCCTCACCAACTGAAGAACAGAGACAGGAAGCCGAAATGGAGGAGATCAGACGGTCATCCTGCTCTGACTTTTCTCCCAGTATTGAATCAGATCCTGAAGGATTTGAGATCCATGCTGCAAAAATTGCACAAGTGCAAAAAACATATCAGCTGCCTATATCTGTATCTCTTCACTCCCCAACAGATGATCAAAACACTGATAAATCTCAGAAGAACGCTCTTAAATCTGCTGATGAGGCTTATGAAGAAATTATGCTAAAGGCTAAATCTCCAACAGTTGACACAAGTGAAATTCAAGCAGAAAAGGAAACAGTATATGGTGGCATGCTTATTGAAGACTATGTTTATCCATCTCTTCTTGACAGTTCTTTTGATCGGGAAGAGACAGAGAAAATGTCTGTTCCTGTTGAACCCAAAAAACTGAGATCGCCCGATGAAGTTTATGAGGACATGATCAAGAAAAGAAAGGAATTCATGCAGCTAGAACAGGAATATGAAAATATAAAGCCAAAAACTGAAACCCCTAATCCAAAAATTGTGTTTCAACCAGCTGAGAGTACCTTCCCACAAAGCGGCACAGTGACATTAGGCAAAGATGGAAAGCCACTGTTAGATGCTGAAGCAGCCTATGAGGAGTTGATGAAAAGAGTTCTAACTCCAGGAACAAGCCCAACTCAGCCTGAGCCAGAAATGGAAACTACTTCATCAAAAAAGGTTCTTCACCCTATTCCAGACTTAAAGGTAACACAGTGCTCTTCTGGAGAGTTATCCTCTGATGATGAAACTACAGTTAAAAAGGAACAGGCGGTGACGGGAACATCAGATATAATATCAGAAAAGGAATCTGAACATGTAAAAGAAGTATGTGAGATTTTCCCTTCAACCACAACAGAACAGACAGAACAGCAACCTGACAATGAAACCTCTACTTCTCAGGTTGAACTTGTGGACCTTTCTAGCAGTGTTCCAAGATCATCAGCTTCTGTGATTGCTAATGTGTCACCCCTACCAACAGTCCCCCAATACACACCTAGTATATCTAGTGTAGTGTCAACAGCTCCCCCTGTCCCTCCTAAGCCAAATATTTTGCGCCGGGCTAATTCTCAGGAAAAAGGAGAAGAACCTGTTGCACCACCCCAGCCTCCTCCCACTCCACCAAAACCCACAGTTTTTCCCAGGAAAGCCCCAGTTCCGCTTCCACCTCAGGCTTCAGCACCTGTGAAAAAATCGGAGCCAGTAACTATGACTTCACCCCAAGGATCGCCTGCTAGACAAGTTGTTACTCCAACGTACAAACCTCATATTCCACCTCCTGTTCCTCCAAAGCCAGCTATTCATGGGATTGTGGACAGTCACAGACCAGGACATGGTGTCAAACCACCAATTGCACCAAAGCCTGGTTCACAGCCACCTTCACCTGCTCATGCCCCTCTTCCAACAAGACCTACTGTACTTCCCACTGGTCCAAATGACTCAGTCCTTAATTTGAGCCCCTCTACAGAGGGCAAGACTTTTCAACCTTCACCAAAGTCTCCTTCTTCCCCAAGATATGCCAGCAATCTTCGTGACACGTATGTAGTCATCACACTGCCATCCCAGCCTAGCTCTCCAGTTGACAATGTCACAACTCAAGCCCCCTCTGGTCCTGGACCGGCATCTCCCTCAAAGCAGGGTCAGCATGAGAGTTATTATCAACCACAGCCTCAACACCCATATCCAATGCAAAATCAACAACAACCAACCCCTCCTCCTCAGACAACCAGAGTGCCTCTGGCGTATACACGTGTCACGGAGTCTATTGAAAAACAAGAGATTTGTAGCCCAGAGAAACATGTTTCTAGTTCTTGTCACATAATTGAGGCCATATCTGCTTCAGCACAGCCAACTGTTATGCCTAACCTCATATCTCAAGTGGTTACTACGGAAGTTCAAAGAACCACTGTCTCCGTTGTTCATGAAAGAACACCACCACCAGTACCAGCTCCAAGAGCAACAGGTGTTCCAATGTTAATGGAGAAACCTAAGCCTCAAATACTAGCACAGACTGAAACGACCTCTCTACCGTCTGAGGTGGTAGATCTTAGAACTGTTAAGGTTGATTCAGATTCAAATATGAATGGTGTTGATCTGTCCACCGCTCCAGATTCAAGATGTCAGTCTTTTGTGAGTGATGTCAGTCGTCACACCAGTGCAGTGCAATCACCTGTGGTCAACCTCAGCACTGAATCCTCCACTGTTTCAATAGTGACTGACAGCATCACTATTGTGACCTGTTCTGCCACAATACAGCAATGTGACAAAATAGAGGTTTCTCAAGTCTCCTCCATGCCCCTTCAGTTAACAAAAAATAAGGCTTTTGAACCCGTTTCTCAAATTATATATCGACCAGTTGAGTCTCAGCCCTCCATTCTTGCAACAGCAGAAATCCCAATTAACCTTTCAGTTGGATCAAATACAGGTGCAGCAAGTTTCCAAGCCATGCCAGTCACTGCTTCAGTCCCTCCTGTGGCAACCTGTGTTGCCAATGGATTAACTACAGGAAGAACCACAGTGGCAGGAGCTGTTGATCTTAGTACCTCAAAACCTTTCAATACTTTGGTATCAGTTGATGTGACATCTGCAGATGTGGTTACAACCGTAATCACAGATGATGGCAGACCAGTGGATCTAACAGCAGGGAAGAGAGCTGTGTGCTGTGATGTTGTGTACAAGCTGCCATTTGCAGGAAGTTGTGCAACTCAACAGCCTACCACACCTCTGCCTGAAGATCGTTTCGGATATCGTGATGACCATTATCAATTTGACCGAACACCTTATGGCATGAGAGGGTTTGGTGGAATTAAACCCTCCATGTCAGACACCAATCTTGCAGAAGCTGGGTTATTCATGTACAAGAGTAAGAACAGTTATAATTTCAGTGTCACAACAGAGGGAGCAGTAGATCTCACCTCAGCGAAGATATCAGATGCAGGTCAGTGCAGTGACATTGCAGATCTGTCACTTAAATGTCACTTTGAACTGCTTCCACTTATTCATGGCTAATGTGGATTTTTCATTTCTTTTGTTTTATTTTGCATGGATTTTATTGCATTTTTTATTCAACATAAATTTTTGCATGTGCCTGTTTTGCTTCTTCCACTTCTATATAGAATTTTTTTTTTTTTATCATGGCAGCATTTTTTTTATTTGCTGAAGGCATGGCTTGATTCAGAATGAATTGTCTAAAAACATGGACTAAAAATGTATTTTTGACTTTTGACAGGTGAAGCTGTTGACTACTCCAAGAAAGGGAGTTATGCAGGAATGACAATCCCCCCATATTCCCATTCAAGTGCCACAAGCGGTGTCAGTTCACTCTTTGGGACAAGTAGTGTTTTAAGGTCATCAAATGGAGTGGTCTATTCATCTGTTGCAGCGCCAGTCCCATCAACATATGCAATTACTACTCAACCAGGATCCATTTTTAGTACAGCGTATAATACCTTTTCAGGTATGCACACAAGTGACACCATGCCTTCTTTGTCCAATCTCCAGAATTTACCACTTACAAGATCCCAAAGTTTTCTCTCCACCATTTCCACAACAGAAGAACAAGGAGATGCTCCTCTTAACCTGGAGATCTCAAAGGGAGGTGTTCCTACTGTCAATGGTACAGCTACATCAGCGACATCTTTATCCCTTGACACATATACAGATGCATCCCTGGAGGCTATAGCCGCTTCACTGGAAGCTCTCTCGTCCCCCATGGTTCCTGGAGATGGCCAGTATCAGGCAGAGCGAGAGAGGCTAGAAATGGAAAAGCTAAAGCAGCAACGCTTAGCTGAGGAATTGGAATGGGAGCGGCAGAATATTCAGCGATTCCGTGAACAAGAACAGCTCCTAGTACAGAAGGAATTAGAAGAGTTGCAAGCCATGAAGCAGCAGATCCTGTCTCAACAGGAGGAGGAAAGACAGGCTCATCTTATGATGCAAAAAGAAACATATGCTCAACAACAACACCAACTTGAGCAAATACAAAGACTCCAAGAACAATTGCGATTACAGTTAGAAGAGCAAAAACTTCGTCAGATGTACCCAGGTGCAGACATCCCAAGACATGGAGTACAGGAGGCCATTGTCTTAGGACCTGATGGCACAGTGCTTTCTCGAAAAATTACAGATAGCGGATGTCAGACTGATGAGGAGGACGAAGCACTAAGCAAAGCTTACACAGCAGGAAGAAAAAAGAAAAGTGTTAAAAAGAGTGTTGATAGCTGCGTCCAGACTGATGATGAGGATCAAGAGGAATGGGAGGCCCAGAGAAGTCGACAAAGCCGTCCCCGTACTGCTAGAGGTGATAGGGGTGGGGGGTCAGAAATGTCTCTTCAAGCCCACACTGAAATTTCTATACAAACCGACACGGATGGAAATATTCGAATGGACACGAGAATGGAGGTGTCAGACTCAGAAAGGACTTCACCAAAGAAACGTCCTACTCCCTTAGAAATAGCCCAGTCTGCCAACCTGAAACCAGAATTTTCTTCCCTTCAAGCTCATCCTAAATCCCCTAAAGTACTTTATTCTCCTGTATCACCATGTATATCACCTAGCAAATCCCTTGAATTTGTGTCCTATGATAAGTCCCTAGGCGATACCAGCCCACAAAAGCTAAGGGAAAGCATAGACCCATCAAAATCCTCTCCATCAAGTCCTCGGGGACCCAAAACCATGCAGCGATCAATGTCTGACCCAAAACCCATGAGTCCAACAGGAGAAGAAAGAGCAACATCTGGTACGCAGTGTGGGGATGGCCAACCGGTGAGTATTACATTCTCCTGCACCACTGTGACAAATGTCAGACACTTGCACAAAGGTAAATGTATTTTGTCAATTGTCAGAAAATGAGCAGGATGTTGTTGGTGTTATTTTTCCCCATTTCCTTTGTAATGAGTAAAATGGATTTAAGTATATTTAAGGAAAACATTTTTCTGTCACAGCAAATTTCATTAAAAAAATTCTCCATAGGTAAGTTACCATTGAGAATTCCATACCTTCATTAATTGTTGGGGAAAGTAAGCTGAACATACAGAAAGAAATGTTGACTCTCAGGTTTTAAGAAAGACAAATTACTACTTTGGTGGACTGTAGAGTACACGTTAACGTTTTGTGATTTTTGTGGGAATAAATGCAGAAACAGAAAAATGGTGATACACAAGTACCATCACTTACCCAAGAAAGCAATACAGGCCAAAGATAGTTCTGCCTTTACAGACTAGACACTATAAATGTTATCAGATATCCAAACATGTTTGGGTGTTAAGGTTTTTAATTGACTGATATTCTATGTTACCATTTATTATAGGGGAAAGGATCAGGCGGCACACCCACGGGGACGCAAAAGAAGGTGAAAAGGACTCTTCCCAATCCCCCCTCTGAAGAAGAGTCAACAACAAGTGGACAGACAGCATACACCACAAACTCAGCTCGCCGAAGAATGTGCCGAAATTCAAACATGGCACGTGCCAAGATATTACAAGACATTGATCGGGAGCTGGATCTAGTTGAGCGAGAGTCATCCAAGCTCCGCAAAAGACAGGCAGAACTAGATGAAGAGGAGAAAGAGATTGATGCTAAGCTTAGGTATTTGGAGATGGGGATTAATCGTAGAAAAGATGCACTTTTAAAGGAAAGGGAGAAAAGAGAAAGGGCCTACTTACAGAGTGTCGCAGAGGATAGAGATTACATGTCAGACAGTGAGGTTAGTAACATCCGAGAGACTAGGAGTGTCCAAGATGGTGGTGAAGATGAGGACATTGAGGATCACCTTCTTGAGCGCCCCAGAACAGCTCCTCACTCAGAACTTGATGATTTTGCTCCTCCCCAAACCAAGCATGAGTATGGAAAATACTCTCAGTACCAATATCCTCAAAGCCAATACCAGCAATCAATCTATGAGACTCCACAGTCCTACCAATCTCACTCTATCTACTCCTCTGTTCCTTCACTTACTACTGCCCAGCAGCAGAGTTATCAGCAGATGCTTTTGTTGCAGCAGAAAGCAGCAAGACAAGCAGCTCTCCTGTCAGAGCTTGATGCAACTAAATACGATGTCATTAGCCGTCAGCCTGATCCCACGTCATCAGCTTATCTTGGTGTCAAATATGACAAATATGGTAACCATCTAGACCTCAGAGCCCTGGAGGTGGGAAGCATAGCAGGTAGCCCAATATCTGCTGTTTCCGATTCCTACTACACAGAGGTGGAACACCACACACCTCGGAGCTACATGCTGCTGGAAGAGGCTGCAGAGTTAGCTAAGACCTCCACAGGTCTGTCTTCATCTTATAGTCTAGCCGAGAGGGAACTGGCTAAGGCAGAGAAGCTTTTGCGTAGAAGTGCTGCAGATCTTGGGTCTACTGACTATCTGGGCTCCACCTCCAGGCTCCATGCTTTTGGAAAGACTCCTGATGAAGAGGATACAATGGAGGAACCCTATGAATTAAAACTCCTGAAGCAGCAGCTCAAGCAGGAGTTTAGAAGAAGTACAGGTGGTACAGAAAGCTTAGAACAACTGACAGGTCTATCCCAGAACTACTATACTCCAAGCACTGGTGTCTCTAGTTATTCCCAAAGACACTATCCAAAGTCAGACAAATACAGCATCAGTCGACTTACTCTTGAGAAGCAGGCGGCAAAGCAACTTCCAGCATCAGTGTTGTACCAAAAGCACAAAACTCCAATATTAGATCCTAAAATCTCCTCCAAGTATTCCTCTATAACAGACAACAGGGGTTTGGAAACTGATTATAACTATTTGGGATCTACCAGTGCATCGCCCAGATCCAGCAGGCTGCTGCAGGATGAAATTACATTCGGCCTTCGAAAGAATATTGCAGAGCAACAAAAGTATCTTGGGTCTACCTTAGGAGCCAATTTAGCTGGATCCCTAAATTTGGGCCAGACCTTGGGCTTGGACTCTGCTTATCCTAGTGGTAGCCGGTCAAGACCCTCATCCAGACCTACTTCGTGCTACGGCCTGGACTTGTCAATCAAAAGGGACCTTTCAAGTTCTTCACTGAGGCTTAAAGGAGATGGAGAGTCATCTGGAGATGGTCCAAGTTATCAAACCCCATCTGGTCGCACCAAGCCCACCAGCCTTCCAATTGTGCAAAGCGGTCGTGGACGAATTCCTATTGTGGCACAGAACTCAGAGGAAGAGAGTCCGTTAAGCCCTGTTGGTCAACCAATGGGCATGGCTCGTGCATCAGCTGGGCCCCTGCCTCCTATTTCAGCTGATTCAAGGGACCAATTTGGTTCCTGTATGTCCCTTCAAGATTCCCAGCAGCAGCAACATATAAGAGAAGAGCCAACCAGGGGTAGGAGTTATGTGCTGCTGGATGATCTTCAGGGCACAATGTCAGATAGTGAAGGTAAAAAACAAACTTGTAAGACTGCATCTCTTTCCGTTTTAAGTGTCTTGTGAATAATAGTTTGTGGGTGAGATCTGCATTGAATACTAGCATGCATGACATATTTTAAAATGCTTCTTTATTTTTGTTCTTCTACTCGACATTTTCTTTGTTGTGCATCTTGTTTTCAGTACCTGTCCATAACTATTGTCTGTAGGTTCAGATCTGAGGTGTATGCATGTCTTTGTCTATTATACTGACTTTGCTTGCATATATATTGTAACATTTCTCTTTACATTCACTGTATAGTCTCATCTTTTTTTGTTTGCATGACAATCTAATTTTGGTTCCAACTGCATTTGTAGAGATTCCTCCCATCAAATATAATGTAACAGTTTCTAAATTTATCTGTAACGCTATATGGTCGAGAACACTTATCACAGAATGAAATGCATTACATTTGATGGAAAACATTTATTTCTGCATAATAAATTCAAATCTTAAACTTGCATGTCTTTTATGCTTGTCTTTTGAAATGTGTGTATTGCATGTCATTTATCATTTTGTCTTTCATGAGTAATGCTTCTATTTCTAATCAAGAGTTACATGTGTACATAGCCCTCTATGTTTAGTTTGTTGTAAAGTTCAACACTATAAGTCAAATAGAGGGGGAAAAAAAACTGCTAAAAAACGTTGCTTTTATTTCTAGGAGATCGTTACTAAAAAGCTAAATAAAAAATTGAGGCCAAGACCTTCTGAATACTTTTGAAATAAAAACAACTCAATTTGAGTGGTTTTGGAAACACACTCCTATGTCAAATAGGACATTTAACTCTGAGTATATTTAAAACAACAAGACTGGGTAATGGATTCAACCAAATATGCAATGTGTTTTCAGCTAAAAAAATGGTTGCCAGGGATAATTGTTGTCATTTAGGCTACAGAAGAATGACTTAAAAAATAACCCATCACCTGGATTACTGAACAGCTAGAATTTGGATACAAACAATAGTTGCCTCACACTTAATGTGTTTTTTCCATTTTAATGCGTCATCTTCTGCTAGGAGATGGCTAAGGTGTCGGCAGAAAACAGAAATTGTCATTTTTCTTTGTCCAAGGACCTAGTAAGATTATCTATCTTTCAAGAAAAAATATGTGCTTCCCTAGTTTGATGCACTAGAGAAAATGGCAGATATCTAGCAGACTGCAGTTTATCATTAATCAGAACCAGAATCCAGGCATAACGTTGTGTTATTTATGGATCCACCTGGCCATGCTACATTTCCTCATCAGCTTTTAACTTGGAAAATTTTATTTTTTCTGTTTGTTGTCTTGCTGACAACAAACAAACATGATGCACCTCTCCCACTAAAATGTCAATACCCCCATTTTTTGTTTTGTCTCAAACATATAGGCCTTTATTTTTACATTACTTACAAAAATAAGCAAAAGAAAAAAGTCAGTAACAATTGTTTTTATTCTGTCTGGTAAATATAGCAATTGCAACGATTTTGCAATGTAAACCAATTTGCCTTAATTACAGCCCTATCTGATTCCATGATGGCATTGAACAGAGACGATGCAACTAATGGTAAAGTATTAGTTTAGTTCTACAGTTATCCACAAGCTAACATACTAACCTGAACCACAAGTACAGTGTATCTTTCAATGGAATTATGATTAAATTTTGGGGGAAATGAGTGGAATTATTACTTAAAAGCAGTTTGAAGCAGATTTTGTTGCAAATGTAATAAAATATGTTTTGAATAAAACTGCTTGCTTTCAATTGAGGAAAATTGATATTCATATATACAACACCCAACATTTACATTCCTGGAGGATTTTATTGCCTCCAGGAATGTAAGGAGGCATACACACTTCAGTAATCCTGTTTAAGTCATCCACAAACTGCATTACTTTTCTGCTTATTTCACATCAATGTTCCTTTTGCCGTTCAGTTTGTAAATCACCGATACGTTTTCATCTTTTACAATTATCTGTCCTTATAAGCATGAAATCACATTTAAATACACTTGGAACCCATCCTGTTTTGTAAGATGCAAACGTTCTGACTCCGAATGAGTTTGAATTCTGTCCCTAAAGCTTATCACCTCAGGCGAGACGAGACGGACTGGTTTGACAAACCGAGGGATGGACGGCCAGAGAACGGTCAAGAAAAGAGACAGGTGAAATAAGCAACTCAATAAATTGGAATATGACTGAAAAGTAATTCAGTACAGACTCAACATGTTACAAGTGTTAATTTCCCAGGATTTCAATGATTATAACTTACAACTAATAAAAAATTAAAAGATCTCTATGTCCTGTGCAGGATGTTCACTCAGTACTTATCTAGAAATCCTCTTTAGTGTAAGAGAGCCTCAGGTTGTTTTAATAACAGACTTTGCTTGTCTGCATGTCTCATGTCTCTCTTCACAATGCCCCAAAGATTATCTCTGGCATTTAGGTCAGGAAAGTTTCATCACCAATCAGGCAGATTGATGCTGTGGTCATTGTACTTTTGTCAGTGTGGGCAGGTACCATATCTTGCTGGAAACAGAAATCAGCATCCCGGCAAAGCTTGTCCACTTCACTGAGATGCGGACAAGGCTCTAAAGTTTCTTTATAGACAGCTGTGCGACTTTAGAGCTCACAAAACTCAGTGGACCAAGACCAGATGACATGGATCCCCAAATTCTTTACTGGACTGCCAGAGTTTTTGAATTTTTGTGGCCTTCCCTTGTGGACAATGTAGTTCACAAGGAAAGGCCGCCTTGTGAGTGTAATGACCTGAAATCATTTCAGACATTTACTTTTGTCCAAGAATTAAAGGTAATCTAAGCTATGTTGTCCATGAATATTTAGATCAAAACATAAAAAAAAAAAAATCTGCATTGAAGCTGTCTTTTATTGGTTTTATGTGATATTTAAGCTTTCTCTGAAACAGGATTGTTCAGTTAATAATAGGTCTGTGCTATCTCTTTTGAAGTGATCGAGCTTAGAAATATATTTTTAATTATTAATAAATAAATAATTTTAAGAACTAACTAGAACCAAATGATTTTGTTTGTCTTATATTTATAACAATTAAGGCGGGAGAAGTCCTATTTGTTTACTGAAATGACCGTAAAGTGGTATAAAATGCTTAAATATTCGATGAACAAAGACGGCGTAATAACTGAATGTAGTAATTCACATCCAGTGACACAAATCCCTTACATGTAATGTGAAAGCAGAACATTAGTTACATATTTTCCTTTTTCATGCACAACAGGGAAAAGGTCCATACTATCCATTCCCTCACCTCAGGGTCAAACTGCAGAGGGATCTCAAAGACCGCAGTGTCACAGGTAAAGTAGCACAGGTTTAATAACGTTAAATGTAGTACTGTGAAACTCTAGGTGAGTGACACATTTCCATTCACAATGTATTGTAAGCTAATCACTTATCAACCATGCAGATATTATACTGCATTTAGCTTTCTATGTTGGATTTATTTAATCAGTGTGAATTGGACTATATTCTTCATCACTGTAATTTGGTATGGTTAAATCTTCATGTTAATACGATGATTTAAAGAGCATGACTGATGAGTGTCATGCATTTTATTTACCCTATACTGAAATCCCATTGAAGGAGCCAGTCACATCCTATCGCACACCTCCTTCAGGCTCAAAGATGGCAGACGTGTTTATGATCTTGCTCATGTTCACAGTGAGCTTGCCACGCTCAAAGAATAGCATGTCCCTCACATTTTATCTGACAGAAATAAACAAACAGCCCACAAGGAATTTTTTTTTTTTTAAAACAAGTGATCGGGATTATTTTTGCCTCAATCATTTTGTTCTGTCTTCAATTACCATATCAAATAGTTTGACAATATTAAATGACTGTGGTTCTGATTCTGTATTGAAGGGAAGGGATGACTGATAGTATTTGTGTTGTATGTGGAACCATTGAGCAAAGGAGGAAATCAGTAACTTAATGTGATGAAATCCACATAGTGAAACTGGTTCTAGACAAAGGATTGGAAATGTTCACCGTTACTCTGAAATACAATTTTAACACTTCCTGTAAATGTGAAGGGGACATATTGTTCTGCCCTAAGCATTCTTTTATGAACATTGTCATTAGGTTGTTTTTTAAACCCTGTTAACTTTTGCTACTCACTTTCAAATAGAGCCATCGTGCTTCTTTCATATTGGTAACATAAAATACAGCAGATCTCAAAAGTGCACACCCTTCTGTCTGATAAAACAGCAAGCTTCTGTAATGTAAAATAACTAGACTATGATGAATCATTTCTTTTGTCAAAGTAATATTTTCGCTTTCTGATTCAACTGAAAAGAAAAACAACCTGAGTAAGAACGCACATCATTGCAACTAATACTTTGCTAAAGCACGTTTTGATTTGCTTTTTTTGCATTCAGGACACCACATTTTTATTTGGAAATAATTGCTTTCTCTACATTGCAAAGATTTTCCCAAATTATCAGAATGTAGGGATAATAAAAGCTCCTCAGGTGACATCATAGCATTTTTTTGTGTGTTTTGGGTTTTTTTTTCTCCGACTTAGGTCAGGACCCCAGTTACGCCATTTCACAAGTTTTTTTTTTGTTTGTTTGTTTTTTCTGGAAAACCCATTCTTTTCTAAATTTTAATGCATGCTGTGATTCCAAGACAATAAACTTATTTTTTATACATTTTTATGCATTACTTTCCTATTAAAAATAACACAAATATGTTCATAATATCAATATTTATGTTTTTTCCTGAACAGGAAATGGTTTGGGTATCCGTGTAGTTGGAGGAAAGGAGGTTCCAGGTGGGAGTGGAGACATTGGAGCTTATGTTGCCAAAGTCCTACCTGGTGGAGCTGCAGAGCAAACAGGAAAAATTCTTGAAGGTAAAACCTTCCCCTGAATTCCTTTTCTTTTAGTTCGGTATTAAATAAAATAAATAGCTAAACAGGTTTTCTAACATTGAGGGTTTTTGAAAATGCATTTCTAATTACAAGTCTAGTTCTGCTTGTTTCCAGAAATGATATATGTCCCAATTTACTAAAACACACAGTGCTGTTCAGAACTACAAGTACTGTATGACATAGAAGTCACCGTATCTACTACTACAGAAGCTAAAGTCTAACTGACTTTAAAGGCTGTATGTGTAAATGTGTTCATAAGTTTCTCAAAATAATTATACACTTTTTGCACTTTTGGTCAAGATGTGCAAAAAGCAATTTTCTTTCTACATTTTATCCAGTCTTTAAGGGGATTCAGTTTAATTTGGTTTCTTTCCCACCACAGAATAACCTTTTTCTGCAAAGTTACTGGTGTTACTCTCATTTACTACCCATCGCAATTCCCATTAAATATGTGTTACTTAAGCATTAGGGATGAGAAAAGACTTGAACTATGTCAAGAGACAATATTTGATTTAATCAGGTGTTGCACAACAAAAGCCAGCCCTCATTCAAAAAAAGCCACTTTGTAATGACAAATAGGCATGAGAATAAGATGGTTTAACAAATGGGGAGACTTGCACCTCAAGATAAAATAAGGATGTTCAAGGGCATTGTAGTTGACCAGAAATCTCCCCTCTGCTGGGGATGACAGTCTGCCAGTACAAATCAGGCAAAGCCACCCCGAGATGTGCCTCATCACTGCATTAGAACGGTGGACGTCTCCTGAGTTGTGTGCTGCTCGGTCAAGATGAGCCCTGAGTGAAGGCTCGTGTCTTAAAGTGTCTGAATCAAACCCAGCAATATCCTGACTTACAGTGCCATTGGAAATATGTCAAAAGAAGAGAGAAAATTTACTAGAGTCATTATCCAATCATTCTTTTGAATGATTGGATAATTGAATCCATTGGAGTTTGATGGCCACAGCCTATGAGATATTTGAAACCTTTTATTTTACATACATAGGAGTACACTTATTTTAAAGAGTATGTTTGAGTTTTCCTCTGAGAATTCAAGCTAATATTTTCTTACGTCAGGCGGAAACTCATCTATTATGGTCTTGTCATGGTCATTCCCACATTTTCTTTGTAGCAGGTAGGAGGGGGAGGACACAGGACCTTATTTTCTTCTGTATCGTGAACATCAGTATGGCATTGTGCCCTTTGGACAGTTTTCATATTTCTATGCTATTTTAGAGATTATGTTGATGTACAAAACATTTAAGGGTTAAATTACCTTTTTAGATACTACATTGCACTCCAACCATTGCTATAGCAGGTCCTAAATAAGAATAGATTTTTCCACAAGTTATGAGATCATTATTAGCGCTTAGCATAATGGTTGCAAAGCATTTGGTTCCGATTCGCTGTGTTGGTGTATGGAGAAATGTTGGGATTTTCAGAAGCTCGGTGTCATGGAGAAGTGTGAGTGTTTGCACGTATGACTCTGTGTGTCCGATCAGTTCAGCTGGTCGCCGAAATTTGACATCTTTGAAAAGTGACAATTTGAAATTACAGTGTAGCTTCCCTGTCACTCACGCTCATTCAGCCCGCGAGTATCGTCGCAAACCCAAGACGCTACTGATGAGCTGCTTCAATCCATGTAAGTCGTGTCCATGTAAGTGTGCAGAATGGGAGATTGCTTTGCTGTGTTGACTAACATTTGAGGACATAATGTCTGAAGACTGTATCTAGATTAACTTTCTACTTCCGTTCCTTAAATATCCTACTGTAAAAACTCACCTTAGATCATAAATGAAAAAAAATCTTGGTTCTATCAGTTTAAATAGACCCATTCAGGGTTTAATTTCCTTTGTTGTGGTTTGAAGTGGCCTGCTTTAATCTTGACTATATAAAAAAAAGTAAAGACATTGTAAATACAGCGTTGTTGATGGTGTGCTCATGCCCTTTCTATTCACAGGAATGCAAGTCTTAGAGTGGAACGGTGTTCTACTGACGGGAAAAACTTACGAGGAAGTGCAAGGATTGGTTGGACAGCTGTGTAACGAAGCAGAACTATGTGTCAGACTGTAAGTATCACATCTTCTACTCTTTTTACTGATGTTCATTTTTTTATACATCCTCTTAATTTTCTTTTGGACCATTTTGTCCCTTTTTGCCCATCTATTTATGTGTTTTACTGCTATAAACAACTTGGCGATTCCGTATTTGTTAACTCTAGAGGATATTGTGAATCCTTTTTTTAAACTTAATGTATCTCTTATCTTGTAGGTTTTTATTTTTTACTTTATCTCTCATCATATATGATTTTCAAAGCTAAAATGAAGTCTCTTCTTTTCAGTGATCTTAACATGTTGGCTGAGTCTGAAGATTCCCAGCATCTTGATTTGCAGGAGCCCAGCAAAGGTGATATATTGTGTTTTCTCAATGCAGTCTCTTTGACAGTTTTATCAAATGTTTAACCCATCTTCAATAGTTATGTTCTCTTTCATTGTTAGTAAGTCAGATTTACAGTGCATTTTCTGTTGGAAAGCAAAATGAAAGTGTTGCTCCATAACGTATATTTAGGAAAACAAAATATAGGGGCCAAACTTTAATACACACTGACATGGACAATTGCAAACACATTTTCTATGTTGCGTTCATAGGTTTGAATCACCAAAGAGTTCTTAGAGAGTACATTTATGATCTCATCAATATCGCTACTACAAAAGAGGACACCAAGTTATGCTATAATTGTGTTTGTAAGATGTTTGTTTTGTTTTGCTTTTTTTTTTTTTTACTTGTAGGGGAAAAACCTCCCAGATCTCCAGGCGTTGATCCCAAACAGTTAGCTGCTGAGCTGCAGAAAGTGTCTCAGCAGCAGGGTCCCATGTCCTCATCATCCTCGAGCCTGGCCGCTCCAACGTCTGCGACGTCCAGTCCTGGTCAGCCTGGATCCCCCTCCATCAGCAAGAAGCGCCACGCCAGCAAGGCAAGTAAAGGGAAGGGATTTCAGACATGTTCTGTCTGAAACTGAGGTTTCATACACAGGCCTTGGAAGAGTCGTGTTCAAAAGTAGATCAACATAATTGGGCTTTCAAAGTGGTTTAACCTTTTTTTTTTTTTTTTTTTTTTGCACAAAACTACAAGTTCTCTCAGACATTTACATCTAAAGACAGAAATTGTCTTGTTCTGTCACAAAATCTTCCTAAAAAATTTTACATTCGTGGCTGTAATGTGACAAAATGGGAAAAAGGTTCAAAAGGAAGTGATACTCTAGTCAATCAAAATTGTAATCTGAAACAAGGAATTTGACTTCGACTTTTAAATGCTCACACGGTAAAGACATAAAGTATGCATAAATAAACTTTAAAGGAAATAAAATGGATAAAGGAATCATAAATAATTTATTTACTACCCATTTCACACATAAGCTGAAAAAACTTACTGTTGTGATGTATGTGCACATTGCCTAAAAGACAGAAAAATGAACAGACATAAACTTAAGGCCCTTGTAGCAAATAATCTCCCAGTTGTGCCTCCAAGCACTGCAACAAATACAGCAGAGTGCTGTACTTTATGTACCTCAGGACCACCCACCAGTAAACTCCCCACCTTCACACTTTTATGTATCACAGTCTTAGCATCTTATTCTCTTCCTTTATAGACCACAGAAGGTTCCAAGACCCACTCCCACCCCATCTCTGGAGAGATACAGGTCTGTAAATCAAATCTCTTCTATTTACAAAATGTGTTTCTGACTTTTAGTGTCTCTGAAGTATTCTAAATCCAAGATGACATAAAGGTAATACATGCTATTCATGGGATGTTGTCAGTCTTTTCAACTGCCTTTTCCTTTTACAGCTTCAGATCCACTATGACAAGCAGCTTGGCAACTTGATAGTTCATGTCCTGCAGGCCAGAAACCTCGCACCGCGTGACAACAATGGCTACTCGGATCCATTTGTAAAAGTGTATCTCCTACCAGGGAGAGGGTGAGTCAAGGGAGTGCAAATTTTGAGGCACACCGTAACTGGTTCTGAAATGGAGCAAAGTTGGTTATGACCGCAAGTTATCATCTAAGAACATTGTCGGTGTAAAAACGTTAGGAAAAAAAAAACATCACATGTTTTATTCAGAATTAGAGCCAGACTGAAATGATGTTTTGCTCCATCTGATATTTTCCCATCAGTGCTGCACACACAGCCACTTTGTTGAAAACAAAACTGAATTCTCATTCATTTAAAATCGATTTAAGATTGATTTTTTTTTTTTTTTTTTGTCTTACCATTGCATCTTTCGATGTGCAGCACATGGTCTTTATTTGATATCAACTTCACATCACTATGACACTTTGAGCCAACTAGCTTTTAGGTAAACTAGGCTTCACGTCATCTCCTCTTTTTTTTACGGAGATTATTAGCTTCTAATCACTGCTAAACAAGCATTATTACGTGAATAATGTGAGACATGTGTTCAAGCTGTTGGTGGATGTGATACTGCAGGTATGAATGCAGACAAAATCAATAGTGCTCATATTTGCCTGCAATCTGATCCACACTCCCTCAATAAGTCCAGGGCTCCCCTCTCACTGTGATAGCATTATAATGCAATTTACTCTTTAACCTTCTTTTCTGCCTGAGATGAGACCTTCTGTTGAATTCTGTGGGTTTTTTTTTTTTTTCACTGATCATTTATGATAAATATAATAATGTGCGGCTCCATGCATTTGGCCAACGCTCTTTAAGATTTTCAGCTTCATATATGTCCAGATGCAGAGATGACTGTGATTGTAGAGGGAGCTAGGGTAAGGATGCTGAAGTTGGTAGTACTGAGGCAAACTGTTAGACTGAGACATAAACCCTTGTGCACATTTTCATGTATATGCCTTTGAGCTATACATGACTTTCCACAGCTATTGGCACAAACTGTAATCCCCACACAGACTCTCTAGTTCCATCACAGATTTCCTGACAACCAAATTAAGGTTGTTGAGAACAATCGCTTAAGGCACAGCAACCAGAAAAAGAGGAAAAACATATTGTTTGATTTGGTGAAAGTTGGTACTAAATTTCTTTCCTTTAGGTTGCCGACCTGCAGCTTTTTGGGGGGTTCAAAATATGTGGGCCCCTTCAAAAAAGTATTTTATGTGGAAACCAATCTGCCATAAGGTGATGACCATTGAGTTGTTATAAAGTAAAACTATGCCCCTCCCAAAATAGCTAATACTACCAGATGTCCTTTACACTCTAAGCACTAAATGGCTGCAGAGTATCAATACAGTCCTAGGTATGTGTAAAATATGCATCAACAAGGATCTTGGCTGCATAAAAACCAGAAGCAGTTTTAAGCGATTTCACAATATAAGTTAAAAGGTGTAAAAGTGACAGTTTTGATTATTTTTTTTTAATATAAAGTTCTATGATGTTATTATCTGTAATAAACCTCTTAGCCGTGCTGCAGGGATGTCATGGTGCAGTGAGTTCCTACACTAGCGATGAAATCATTAAAATGACAGAAAACTAACAGATAATCCACATGGTTAATTTTAAATTGGCTAATTTTAAATGATTGAAATTAGCCAATTTTAATAATTTAAACAACTGAAGAGAAAATGTTGGTATCTGTTAAGTGGCTGGCTGTATCAATTCACCTCTCCAGCTGTAGTGCATCACTCCGCTAACTGTTCAGTAAATCAGCAGTTTTTTTCAGCAACATTTAAAGATGATGCATTCTGGTGGTTTTTTAGATTTGATAGTTGTTGGGAAATTATCTCACCTGGACAAGGTGGAGTTGATACAGCAGGTAGCCTCACCAACCATAGCTTTGTGTAGTAACAAAGATGAGAAAATAGTTCTAAATGTAACAAAATCACTTTTCATCTGTTTGACTGTCATGTCAACTCTGTTAAGTTTTATAAGAAGTTGGAGTTTGATTAGTCACTACACAGTTTTCAAATTAGAAAATGGAGTCTGCTGCTCAATACTGGTGCACTAAACGTACGATCAGTGAAATATTATAACAACAAATTAAAAATCTTTTTGCACATTTTCTGTCTTTTTGTGCTTTTAAAACACAAATAAACCACAAAGTAAGCCCAAATCTATTCCAAGCTCCTCTTCCCTGAAGCCCTCACAGTCCACTGAGACGCTCTGAACCTCCACCCTCCCTCTGACTATTGTTTCTGTATGTTGTTTTCTACATTTAATGCATGCTGGACCCCTCAGTCAGGTCATGGTTGTCCAGAATGCCAGGTATGTGACTTGCCCACTCTAGTTGTGTTTTAGTAAAGAAAAACAAAACAAAACTGGTTGTCAGTTTGGCAGCTAACTTAGTAGGATCATGGTTGATCAGTTCAGTGTCTAGTAACTCCTTTCATTCTTTCCTTCATTTTATGTTTTGGTATTGTTAACTTTACTAATATCTTGACATCTTGGCAATAAAATTACCATCCTTAACCTAGTCCAACTTACCAAATAGTTCCCAGTGCCTTTGTCTTCTCCTGATAGATTTCTTGTTGTATTTGAGCATTAAAATTTGAAACTCAAGATTTTAGCTCTAACCATTTTAGTTTACCCATGTAGGGCTTTAAAAATCTGCTTATAACTCCCCACATTAATCTTTAGTCCCATACTGCACCCTTAACACCCTGTCACATTAGCTACACACCTGTGACTTTGCATAGAGTGAATTGTTCTTGTCTTTTCCAAACCTTCTAAAATCTCATACCCAACAATCCTAAATCAAACCTTGTTCTCTGCAAAAAACATCCATGTGAAAAAGTCATTTATTCAGTTTGTGTTCTCTTCCATGAGAGGTTAAGTATTTACTCCCTCTCAGAGTCATGTTTTTGACCCACTTCATGACTTTCGGGTTTTCCGCAAATACTAAATCGACGTCTTTGAAGATATTTTCCAAATGACCCACCTAACCATACGGAAGGATGTCAAAATTCTGTGAGACTAAATGACTTAATGGACCACAAAATGGACTTTTTTGCAGCACACCCTGACATCAGTCCTTTCTTTCCATGCACGTAGGTCTTTGCATTATTAACCATCCAAAACAGTGTTCATCACTTTCATTGCCTTCCTTCTATAGTTTCACATTGTGCCCTCTTTTAACCCAACTACTTGCCCTTGTCACAGTGTGGTGGTTCATGTACTTGTATGTTAGCCTAAGTGATAACAAAATGCACATTTTGTGATGTTTTCCCACAGTGCTGAAAACAAGAGAAAATCCAAACATGCAGGCAAAAGCCTCAATCCTGAGTGGAACCAGACCGTCATCTATAAAAACATCCACCTGGAGCAGGTACTGAAGTCTTTTTGGAATGCATGAAACCCTTCCGGTCTTGTGCATTTTATTGTGGACTTGGGTCAGGACACAGCAATGTGTTCACTGGTAGCTCTTACTTTGACCCACATTCAAATTTTGTACTACATTATCCATGGAAAGTTTTGTACATCTTTTGATTCTTTCAGATTTAACCTCACACGCAATAAACCAGTGGTATCACAAGCTTCTGGGTCAAATTACATCTGCAAGTGTTTGGCAAAGTATTAGCTCTATTCATCTTTCCGTCAACTCAAATAGCACTCTTTAACACCAAGCTGAAAGTAAAAGTTTAAACAGTTTGGATCAGGGTGTGTGGGGTCTGCAGAGGTGTTAGCTGCTTTTTTCCTGACCCTAGATCTGCATCAGTTTTCACTTCTGATTTCCTCTGCCAGGATCACTGACTGTAGAACAACAGTGCTTGTCATAATTTGAACTGTATGTGTTTCAGCTGAGGAAGAAGACTCTGGAAGTGAGCGTTTGGGACTATGACAAAGGTTCCTCTAATGATTTCTTAGGAGAGGTAAATGTTGCCTTCTATATATATATATATATACATATGAAAATACAAATAACTTACCCAATCTGTGAGCATTTGCTAACATGTTTTGGTTGTCCCCAGGTTCTTATCGACCTGTCCAACACAGCCCAGCTGGACAACATTCCTCGATGGCTCCCCCTTAAGGAGCAAAGCGAAGGTGACCCCCATAGACGTTCCCACTCAGGCCAGGGTCGCCACGGTTCCTCCAAACCCTCTTCACAGCACTCGTCCCCTAAAGTCTCCGGCCCCACTCTTGATAGTCAGGATTCCCCCAAATCATCTGTCACCAAGAGTCGAAGCCATGGGATCTTTCCAGATCCAGCTAAGGGTAGGACATGATGAATTTCCTCACCTGCCTCACCTGTCAGTCACAAACAACTGTCCGTACCCTGCTGGTCCCCTGCTACTCCTGCTCCCCTCCTCTCTGTACTGGGTATTCCTTTTCCCTGTGATTCCTTTTCCTGTCTCCTCTCTCTTTTTGCCATGTTTCTCTCCTACGGTGTCAACCTTTGTCCTTGTTTATCTGTTTTCACTACCTGAATTCTTTGCTGCTCATTATGCACTCACTTGTAGCTTCAGCTTTTTGCTTTTTTTACTTTGCCATGGTCTGTTTTCTTGGTTGCCATAATGTCACCCAGCTCAGAGGCCTAGCCTTAGCTTCCCGCTATCTTTCCTCTTCCCCAGATAGCAACATGGCTGTGGAAGGCTTTGAATGCCTCCCTACTTTTGCAAAAAATAACAACAAAGTAGCATTAAATTTACTAAGAATGCTCCAGAGGGTCCTAGGCTCAGCGCAAGTGCTGTTCAGCAGGCCACAGCCTCTTCAGTTCTGTCAAGCAAAGAGTAGCTTTTCAGTAATTTGGTGAATCTGGTTGTTTTAGACACACAGGTGACCACTATCGAGAAATCCAACAGTAATCCTGGCACATCGAAGCCTTCCTCGTCCGAGGGCCAGAGCCAAAGCCCCAGCCACGGACACAGCCAGCACTCTCGCTCACATGGCGCTTCACGCTCCAGCAAAAGCGCTGCAAGGCAGCACCATCAGGACAGCAGCACTGGAGGCAGCGGATCTGCTGTGATAGCACGGGGCGAAGCCCAACAGCAGTTACAGCAGCAGCCGCCGCCACAACGCCTTCCACCAAGTAAACCAAGACGCAAATAGAGCCCACGCAGCATGGCCTACTCACACTCATCTCTTCCTCCTTTTTATTTGGCCTTTCTTTTCCGTTCCTTTACTTTCCTTTTTTATCTTACTCTCAGTCCTCCTGAGATTTTAGGCATTCTGGTCCTCTTCTGTTGTTTCCAGTGCGCCGTCTTATCTCCTCTATGTATTTACGTGTGTTTAGAACGAGCATCCCACGTTTACACTGGAACATTTTCTCTAACAGGTCTAATCGCCTTTCAGTAAACCCAAAAAGAAAGACATAAGACAATATGAAAATATAAAAACTTAAAATAACTTTTTCTTCATTCAAAATAAATTGATGTCGAATTAATAAAAGTTCAACTGTGATTAAGGTGCTCAATTCCACTCTCAAATTTCTCAAAACCAATGAATTCCCCAGCAAATTTCCCCGTAAGAGATAACATTTATCATTGATCATGACTATTTAGTATTTATCAAACTTTTATTACAAAATTGCCAAAATATAAGATCATATATTTTGGCATTTTGATTTTTTTTTCTTTTTTCTTTTTTTTTTAAAGTATTTTTAAATTACTTTCTTTAAAATCTAACAAAAATCAGCTTTTTTAAAGTTCCTTCACTGAGTTGGTTGTGCATGCTTGTACGCCACCCCCCCTTTCTGGACCCACAATGCACTCCGGGCTGACGCTGCGCACCCCTCTCGTTCGAGACACTCGGGGAAGGGTGAATGTGCACTGCGCACTGTGGCTGCATGTGATTCTCGGTCAAGCTGATTACCATGGTGAAGATGAACTGCGCTCTGAATCTCCATCTTGCTCCTCCCTTCTCACACCTTGAACTGCGATGCCGTGACCTTTTGTTTCCTGCTGTTGACCCTGCAAAACGCAAACACATCCAGGCCAAAGGAGCCAGCTCTCGCTAAGGCACCAGAGACACAGCGTAGTTGGTGTGCTCACCATTCAGAGACCCCAGTCTGACTGGCTGCCTGCCCTGCCATCGACCCTGTCGGCCAAAGGGAGCAGAGCAGACGGCAGACTCCTGAGCCTCAGGAAAGCTGTGTCAGAGGAGAGGCCGCAGAGCATCGGAGGTGAGAGTTTGCCCCAAGAGTCTCCCCTCCTCTGTCGTGTGACTGAAGCAATGAGGGAGCAAGGAGAGAAAGAGAGAGTGAAAGAAAGAGAGGATGCAGTACTACTAACGCACACCTGCAGAAAGAGAGAGGGCGAGTCTTACAAGGTAGAGTGAGACAGGAAGGCGGAAAGAAAGTTGCACTCAGCCACATCACCAGATTCATGCAGCAAGACACGCTTCCATCTTGGTCACCCACAATTTTCACTCACTTAAAAAAAAAAAAAGGTCTCAAATTTTGATATTTTTAAATGAACCAATATGGTGTTATTGAAGTCTGCAATCAGTCAGTGACAACAATGCATCAAGTGGCCTGAAATAACTTTCTGACATGGATCTGTTTCTGCACCACTTCCACTTCATTACTGATACCGCCTGTTTGAGAACAAAGGTCTAAGACATTAAACAATAAAATAGTAAGCATGTAAACCGTATTAATCAAAAGAGTACATTTAAAAGTACTGTAAACCAGTAAAATTTGCATTGCTGAATAAAAGTATTTTTCCCCCTCATGGATTTTTTTTTCAGTTTTGGTTTTTCACACAAAGATATTTTGAGTAAACTCAAAAAAATGTTCAAATGAAGGGAAAAAAAAAACCCATCTGATGTAAGCTGACCATATGCGAAAATTATTTGCACCTTAATCTAATAACTGGTTGTGCAAAGTACAAACTGATGGCTGGATATTCTCTTCTTTTTTTTGTTGACAGAGTATAGTATTCATAGTTCTGTCATTTACAGCAAGCTGTACAGTTCCTAAAACAACAAAGCAGCCCCAGGCCACAAAACTACCACCACCTCTGGGTCTGATAGTAGTCAGAGCTGGTTGTGTCTAATTAAATCGAACCAAAAAACTGTAAACTTATACCTTAACAGGCATGGTGTTACTTTAATACATGCAGCAAGGTCGGATTGGATAGCTTTTTAACTCTTAATAAATTAAATTGTAATTACTTCTTGTGTTTACTCTGAATATTTTTGTTTGATACTAGAGTTTGTATGATAATCTGGATTAATTTTGTGACAGAAAAGCCAGAACAGAAAAATCTGTAAGGGGGCAAATTGTTTCCCACTGCGCTGAAGGCCAGTAATATCTCCCATGGTTAGGTTGTGCACACATTCAGTATTTCATACAGACGATTAACAATGACAGTAGTACCTTTGTGCCTCTTGTGTGGTCTGCATCATCCTATATTTGGTATTGTTTTCTGTCTAAGCTATCACTGTTTTGTCTTTTTGCTGAGAGAGACTAAATGTGTGTCTACATGCTTCTTGCTTCTCCTTAATGTTTGCGTGCAGTTCACTACTGTCTGGTTTTGTATTCCTTAAATACACTTCCTTTTTGTCCACAGCATAATAGATTGTTATTCATTTTGACAGATTTGCAGTGCTGCAGATGTCAATCGATGCTTCTTAGCTCTAACATTTATTTTGGACAGAGCTAAGATGCGGTTTTTTTTGCCTTTCTTTCTGTGGTGATGGGTGTGCTTGTCTATGCACAGCTCGGTCGAGCTACAGATCAAGCGATGCTCCAGTTACTGCGGCCTCGTTGGACAGTGGCCTGAGCGGTAGCGCTTACAGCCTTTTGGATGAAGAAGGAGAGACAAATGAAGTGGACAGTGCCATCTTCCAGGTCCCTCGATTGTAAGTTGGCTCAGTCTCTTTATACATGTCAGAAAAGACTTCAACTAAAATGCACTCCTACTGGGCATCAAACGATTCGTGGTATCAAAGTACACCAACATGTTATTTAACTTAAGATGACATTTTCGCTATTGAACCAACTAATTTGAGTTTGAGTTTTAGTAACTCTTCTGCTTTAAATGTAATTACAAGTCATAGATTTTTGTATTAATATCAATATACCGATATTGACACAGAAATGTCAATATCAACAAACTAAAACACTACTAGACAAACTAATACAACATCTGGAGTTTTAAAAAGTAACAGGAATAATTTTAAATCCAGTTTATTCTAAAGGTGAAAGTTCAGTCACCACAGTGTTGCCCTTGTTTAAATTTGCCTGGGAAATGATGGCTTTGCAAAATGTAGTCAATGAATTCAGAAAGACACGTGTCATGTTTAAAGCAAAGTGTCAGGACCTTTGTCATTAAGCTGGATCTCTACTAAAAGTTGGTCACAAATCAAGAGGCAACAATAAACACACATTCATTTCTACAGAAGAATGCTTAAGGGGGAAAGAAGTCGGCTCTTGAGAAAAGGCCAAGTCAAAACCTTGACCTTTGTTTGATTGAAATGTGTAACTGTCTTGTTTAAGGTTTTGATTATAATAGACTAGTTTTCAAACCATTAATAAACATAAATGCACAAATAAATCATTTGTTTTCCTTTTCTTCTTTTCTTGTTTTTAGTGGGAAGATCCCAAATGGCACAGATGTGACGAAATCTTCAACGGGACACAATGATGGTGAAGGTTGTATAAGCCACGTGTTGTTTTGTTAGCAATAAATGTAGTAAATACAGTGTACTGCATCTCACAGTTTCTACAATATCAGTTAATTAAAATTTTCTTTTCATCAACCTTTTTAAAGACAGCGATCACACATGTTGTGATCCTTCTTAACCATCTGCATTTTGTTTGTCACTGAGAACACACACTCATTTACATAACATCTCATTGACAAATATGGGCTCTTTTGTCACACTTACCTGTTGCTCAGAGGCTAATCTAGTTTATTACACTAAAACCTACATTGCTGTTAAAAACTGTTTGCCCTCTTAATCATTTATTTTTATTTTTGCCTTTAGGCACACATAAATGTTTCAGACAAAAAATGTTTGTACTGAATAAAGATAACCTGAGTAAATAAAAAGGCAGTTTTCAAATGATGATTTCACTTATTAAAATAGAAAAAAATGTTCCAATGTAAATTAGTTCAGTAACAACATTTGTTATTTGCCTGACATCGACTTATAGGTCGCTTTAAATGTATAAACAAAAATGTTTTTTGTACAACCTTCCCGCTATTAATATTTCATTCCACAAGAGGGCGGCAGAGGAATGCAGAGAAAAGATCAGACTGCATAGCTCATCAGCCAAGAACCCCCATTTTTTTGTATGATCACTTTATTTGTTTGTTTTTAGGAAAGACTCAGGTGATGGGGGAGATCAAGATTGCTCTGAAGAGAGAGATGAGGACCGAGGGGGAGCATCTGGTCCTGGAGATTCTTCAGTGTCGCAACATCACCTACAAGTTTAAGACTCCAGACCACTTGCCTGGTAATCAAAACAGTCTGAGCAGCGTCAGGTGGTCATGTAGGTCTTCAAACATACCTGAAAGTCAGAAAACCCACGCAAACATCTGCTTGGCCTCTTAAATCCTTTCCTATTTTACTGAGGCACAGCAGCTGTTGTTGCAATACTCTTATCAGCCTACCCTCATGTTTAGTGTACCTTTACTTTAGATAATTGCTTACATAAAACCAACCACAAAACAAATTAGCTCCCCTATAGGGTTATACGTCATCCTCTTATAAGCACATATTACATATGGAATCTGTATTTCTGCCTCATTATCAGCTCTGACATCACACAAAATTGGTCTAAATACATAACACAAATATTAAAGAGACTTAGAACACACTAAAAGCAATACAGTAAAAACATTTTAAAAAGATGTTTCATATGTTTAAAACACAACATAGTTTATTTTTACTATTACGCATAGAAAATGTTACATGCAATGTTATAGTGACAGTCTGACATCTATAAACAGAGGACAAAATGGTTCTATTTTGCACATTTTGATTTTTCTCGGTTTCTTTGCACAGATTGTCAGTCACAGTGGCTTATTTTGCCATATTGGCTGTGGATTCTGATGCTCAAGCTGGTTGTCATTTCTTCGATTTGCATTTGCTTCCAGATGGGATCTGCAGATTGGCAGCGCTCCTTTCTTTGAGAGTATAGGTGAACTGGTGCAAGCAGTTGCTCAGTGACTCATACCATTACCTCCTTATTGTGGTGACAGCTAAGTGTAGAGATATCTGTTGCCAATTAAGTTAGTCCTTTGATTCTTTGCAGTAAATTTGCTTGAGGTTATTTTAAAGGTTCCTGTAAAGGACTTTGTCCTGACTTGCAACTTCTTTGAAGTAATTAAAACCTTTGCTTAATTAGAAGTTGTACATACTGAAACCTTTGTGTCTTCTGTATCTGACAGTCTCTGAATCTTGTGCATTAGACTTGCTTATGTTCAGTTCCGTTCTGTCACTTTCTTTGAGAAGAGTGAGATTATAGAATTGTGGTTTTTACGACAATGTCTGTCGGTTTCTACAGACCTTTATGTGAAGCTCTATGTGGTGAACATTGCCACCCAGAAAAGGATCATCAAGAAGAAGACCAGAGTGTGTCGTCATGACCGCGAGCCGTCCTTCAATGAAACTTTCCGCTTCTGCATGAACCCAACAGGACACTCACTACAGGTAACTCATTTGGATGCTTACGTAACCAAAACCTGAGTACCCGATTTAAGAATATTGACAATCTGACAATAAATGTTCAGATGTTTGATAGCAATATGCCCTGCAAGATTATTCAGGACATTGTTTGTTCTGAATGCTGAATAGTTAATAAATGTGAAAGCAAACTGCATGTTAGTTGTGTCTGTTTCGCAGCTTTTTACAAGTGCAAACTGGACTTCTTGTCCTTTATCCTCCAATTCACAGAAATTTGCTACTTCTTTGCTGGTCTGTCACAAAAGAAAAAAGAATCAAATACACTAAAGTTCCAGGTTTTTATGTGGAAAAATGGGGAAAGGACATTGCAAAAGTCTAAAAATAAACTCTTGCAGACCTACTGAAGTACATGTGTTTCTTCAAAAAGTGAGATGTATTAATTTCCTTCTTCTTTTACAAGCTCTTTCTTGTGTCAAATGGAGGCAAGTTCATAAAGAAGACGCTCATAGGAGAGGCTTACGTGTGGCTGGACAAAATGGACTTACGCAAACGAGTTGTGGGCTGGCACAAGCTTCTCGCTAGCACGGCCCAGATCCACTCGTAGGGAGACACTGAGGGCTTTAAAGCAAAAACACTGAAAAGATGATGGATTTATGAAATCAGAGGGAACTTAGCTGAGCATCTACAAGACCGGTCCCGTTTGGTCATTTGGATGAATGGTGGCTCTGGAACAAAAGGAGGCCAAATCACTCCATCTCTAGCCTTTGTTTGGGACTTGTTTCAGATGACGCTCTCAGCACAGGGACCTTGGATTCACGTTTACATGAAAATGAACACGTTTACAGGGCGCAGGATACACCGTAGTTTTTCCGAGGGAAGAGACAACAAACAGCAGATGATGTGGCTCAGCAGGTCAAGTTCAACCAGGTATTACACATTCTAATCCACAAACACACACATGCACACAATTACTTTGCACAAAATCATTTCCACCCAGGAGGACCCTTAGCTCTAAAGACACAGGGGAAAACAGGGAATTGACACACTTGTAGATTTTAATTTATTCAGACGCTTTATCCAGTGATGAGTCTTTTCATCTGCACCTTTTTCTTCTTTCAGAATTGTATTGAATTTCAAAGCCTTTTAGAAATGAGACAAAGAAGGTTCTGCCACAGAAAAGTGCTATTTATTTTTTTATCATATTAGTGTAAAATTCTATTGTTTGTCTCCGTTATTTATCAGATGTTTCAAAAATCCATGTTTGGATGGAAGCATATTTTCCAAAACACACTACCTACTTAGCATTCCAGATCAAGGAAGAAGAAAACCAAGCATGTTTTAGGGGGTTTTTTTTAAGGTTGAATGAACAACTGTACTTTTCCTCCTTTGTTTTATCTTATAGCTGAATTTGTTTGGTAAGGAATTATTATAAATATATACCAGATTGGATACTATACAGTATATTGTGCGCATGAGTCTATTTGGCATGCAGCACCACATGTTTTGCCACAAAAAAACCCACCTCTAAGGCTCACTCTGTAAATAGTGAAGTGTCATAGTTGGAGATGAAAATATTTCAATACATAGATATCTTTATCACAGACAATCATGTCTTGACGATTGTGACATAGAGGTTTTATTTATCCACGACGCCCCCGTAGAATGTGAGACATCGACCATAGATTTCCTGTTTTGCTTTGTGAGATCCAAGTGCTGTGAAAAAGGATTTGGTGTTTACAAAATTCTTCTGTTTTTGTCAGACTTAAATGTTTCAAGACTTCAAACTATTTTCAAATCAGACATATATAATGTCATGGAATAAAAAAAGAGCTAATCTCAAATGATGATTTCATTTTTTTAAGGGAAAAATGGTTAGCCTAACTAACCAGGCGCTGCATGAAAATGTAAACCTATTGCAAGTCACAACATTGTTGACAAATGTTGAGCCACTCATATTTGCAGAATTATTAAAAGTGGACCTGCTTGTATACTTTGAACTAATGCTTTGCTCTTTGTGTTCTGGAGGTTAAGGTAACAAACTGTTGGTCAGATAAGTTCTATCAAGGTTTTTTGGTACAAAGCAGAATTTTAGATTAAACCAAAAACAAGTCATTAAAGTGCTACACAAACAAAGTAGCCACAAACTTTGAGTCTACCACCATTATATATGAAAATTAGTATGACGTTCTCTTTCTTAAATGCTGTCATTTTACACTGAACTGCAGGGATCTACACATCCATTTTCAGTTTAGTCTTGTCACTTTACAGAATATTTTTCTAATAGTGTTAGAGACCATTAAGATGTTTTTTTTGGAAAATGTTAGCAGGGCCTACATGCTATTTTTGGTCACTGGTGGTTTTAGCCTCTGAATTCTTCCATAAATGCCATCTTTGCCATTTTATTATTGTTGGATCATGAACACATGTAGTGCTGTAAGATGCTGTTCTGGGTTCTGTCTTGGATAAGTCATTGGAATAAATTTAGAATGGATATTAGAAAAGTTCACACCTGTTTCCTCCAGTTATGGATAATGGCTCTCACTGTGGTTCACTGGGGATTAGAAATTGCTTTGTAACCCTTTCCAAATAAATAAACGTAAGTGACCTTTTTTCATCTGTTATTGAATTTCATTGTGACTTAAGTTTGTGGCCCCCCCGATTATGATCTTTTGGCCTATTTCATGCTGTTGGACCGATTCGGTTTAAGGCACTTTTTAAATCTACAAGTATGATAGTAATCAGTAAATGAAATCAACATTTGAAAATTGTAATTTGTATTTAACCATGTTACCTTTATGCAATATTTAAATATGTTTCATTATCCGAAACATCCAAGAGTAACAAAGAAACAAAAACAGGAGAATTCTGTAGAGCAGCAGATGCTGTTTCTGCATCACTGTCATCAGTCTTGCTTCAGTTTGTATGGGCGGCACTCTTAACAACACACGCTTATTGTGGTACTTTGCACTTTTTTTTCCTGCTTAGAATGTAAAAAGTTGGCATCCTGCTAAATTTTCTTTACTGTGACAAAATAAAAGAAGTGGTAAAATGAGATAACAGATGTGGGGTACAATGATACATGTAAATGCACTACTGCCATCTTCACTGCTATAATGCTGTGCTGTTTGTCTTTTTTTTTTTTTTTTAGTTAAAATCAAAAATATCATCTATAATGTCCTCTATGTCCATTCTATTTGAGAAAGGTATGCTTTGTGGAGATTAAGAGGTAGTGCTACTGGTTCATCCAATATCATAAGCTAAAACAAGTAGTAAAACTAACACCTGAGTGATTTCTATGCAACATCCACTGTAAAAAGAGGGAAGGAACTGCATCTTAACTTGCCAGAAGTAAGTCACTGATTCCTAATTTGCACTGCTGCATCCTCCACAACTGGGTTACTTGCTTTAATTTGGTTTCATTTTCTTTTGAACTTGTGATTTTTGTAATGCTGTACAGATGTTTTACTTATTTATTGCCTGTGAGACAGTGTCATGTTAAGTTGAATTGCATTTGCTTACAGTACATATCAAGTGTACAGAATTTCTTTTTTTTTTTTTTTACACAATGTAGAGCTTGTTTACAACGTCAGGAGGACCTGAAACTCAGCGATATTATGTTATGTCAAGAAATTCCTCGAAGCTAAAGAAAAAAAAAAATCAACGTTAAAAAAAAAGAACTTGCCTCTTGTATGCACCTACCTTTTAGTTAGTTTAATTTACAGTCAGCATATCAAAAATTAGGAAAAGACTGTAAAAGATTGTAATTAATGGACATTATACATGAAATGGTAGTGGTTTTAAGGTCTCTCTGTAAGTTTCTGTTTGTTTGTGTTCTGTATTTTTTTTAGGTTGATATTTATGTGCCTGTGTGCAGCGAGCCATGTGGTCTCATCCTCATCCATGTCTCTTCTTTTATGTGTTTCCACTCAAACACCTGCTGTAACTCATAACTGATTCCACATGTTCACACAGAGTTAAACAAAGATGCCATCTCCCTGTTTTTAGCGTTGTAAATATATAGTTTAGTTTTTTTATACATACATATAAATATATCTATGACAGGGATTGGGGAGTAAAAGGTGTTTTAGTGGACATAATAAAGGGAAATGTATTTTCTCTTAAATGGTGTGCAGTGGATAAGCTGTAAAAAAAAAAAGAAAAAAAAAGATGTTTTGTCTGCCTATAGGGACCCAGATTAACCAAACCCTTTACACAGAAAACTACAAGGTTAACACAGTCTTAACACAGAAGTCTTATTGTGACAACTCGAGTTAGCCGCAGGAGAATTTAAATGTGCTCACTGGATGTTGCATGTTCTGTTGGTGGTTCATACTATTTTTGTGTCCAGATATTATTACAGAAAAACTTAAATGAGAAAGAAGGTATAGAAAGACATAAAGCAAAAATGTCATAGAGAGGGGGTAGGATAATGAAGAAAAGCTTAAATTAATGACGATGTATGCTGACTGTACAAAGATTTTGCTTGTAAAACCTGTCTGGTTTTTCACTTGTAAGTAAACAGAAAAAATAAATAAATCTACTGTGATGGTTTTGTGATTGTATACAGGAGGTATTGATAAATTATGCAAAATGTGCTGTAAAAATGGCTATTGCCCCATGTCTAAATATTAAATATCAGTACAAAACTTATTTTCTATTGTGTATTCACTTATGACCTGATTTATTTTGTGTTTGTTTGTTTGTGTCTGTTTTTTTCCTCATAGTTGTCCATAGTGCACTGATGCTATTTGTTGGAATAACATCAGTGAGATACTTCTTCTTGCCATTTATTAGTCTTGACCTGCTTGAGAAAAGTTTGTTCAGCTCCTCACCTAAGATAGTTTCATCTACTTTCAGTGCGAATTTGCTTGGGCTCCTCCTCCTTGTAGTGTATTTTTCACAGCTGAACGTAAATTCTGTTTGGACTTCTTTGAATCACTTACAAGACTCGTAACTTGCAGCAATAATTTTTCTGAATACAGATTCAGATGATGTTCACTCCCACTTCAACAGTAAGGAGTCAAAACCAAACTTAGTATCTGAGGTTTGGAAAAGGCATATTTTCAAATGCGATGTTCTAATCATGTGCACCACAGTGTCTTCATTTATTCCTCAGTAGAAATTGCACTCTTCATTACATAATGGAGATTTTTAAAAGACTGTTTTGATTTTGAATTTCTCTGTATTTTTTTTTTTTTAAATATACAAGGACTCCGTGTGTTACAAAAACACACTTGTGTTACACTTGCCCTAATTCTTTTCACTTCTATGTGCACTGTATAACAAGTATATTTAAAAAAATCATCACATTACGTTACAGTTTTAATGTAGTAATAGCATGTTTCCAGAAGGTGGCATCGTGCTGCTTTTTATTGTTGAGAAGTTCCTCCCAGGCACCCTGAAGCACAGGTGTTTGGCTGGTTGTGGCTGATCAGCCTTCTGATCAGGAACGCGTGGGCGTCAACAGATGGGGTTTGTTACCAGCTCCTGCTGTAGCATCACTTATTCAAGCTTCCGATGTTGTTTCAGCATCAGGTGTGTGTATAGTTATGGGCTTATTGAAATATCATTGGGAAGTATGAATGGATTTTATTTTTTTTTTCATTTTTCATTTGTTTTTAGTTGTTTTAGTGGTTCGCATTGTCCCCCCCACCCCCTAGTTCTTTTAATGTTTTCGTTTGCCAGGTTTTACAGCAAAAATAATTTATATCCCAATATATTCATTGAGCACAAATGAAAAGCTTAAGATGTTCATTTTCTCTTGTGTAATGCATATAAATCACTGATAGTACTGATAGGTTCCACCTGTGGTATTTCTGCAGAGGCCTGTTAAAAAGCCATTCCTTTTATTCAGTTGTGTTGGAACAGGAATATATATCTAAAATATTCAGCATCAGAGGACTGGCCTTGGATACCTCTCAACAATTTCTTTCCACACATTACTGTGGAAATGATTTTTATTATTGTATATGTATTTAAAAAAAAAATCACCATGCTGCAGTTTTCTTTGAATGCAGTTTATTATATTTATTGGTACTGGAATATAAACTTAATTCTAAAAATTTGAGATTAGAATTTCAAATGTCAAAGTTGGACATTTCCCTAACCTTTCCTTTTAAGAATATTAGAATTTCTGACAGTTTGTGCAGCTTCTGTTTGACGCTAGCTTCTCATTGTGGTTGTCTGCTTCGTTTTTTGCACAACTTCGTATATTATTTGTATGTAGCTATGACAAAAAGAGCACCACCATTTCCATTGAGCAAACTAATGGATCAAGAAGAATGTATTTGAAACAAGATGGGAAAATGGAGTAAGTTGATAATATGAAAAAAAAAATCATCTTGGTTATAGTGACAGTTCATATCAAGACAACAAGAGGAGCAACTAGATTCCAAGATTTTATAGCTGTTAGAATCTGTGAGTACAATATCAAGTAAATTTATGGTCAAATTATCCAATCTGTAACTGCTTTCATGTGTTTTGGATTAACTTCTTGAATGTGTCTTTTTGTCACTGGTGAGGACTTTATCAAAGCCCAGATGTCCCTCTCTGTTAGATTGATTCTTTTTTTTTCTGCCCTCCCTGTTGTCCTTCATATCTATCATCCCATTATCTTGCTCTCCATAATTCCTCATCTGTGTCCTCCATTTTTGTTTGTGAAAGATCTCTTAGATTCTTAAGCTATAAAGATGTGTATGTGCTCTTCTTCTGCCTTCAAACATGTAGTTTGCATCAGGCAGAGGCATTAAAATGTCTGGCTGTCATTTTGCTTCAGCAACTCACTGAGAGAAGAGGATGATCAAAACGACAGGAATCTGGAGGGGCCACATCAGACAATGTCGCCGGCTGCATCATCTCATCTCATCTCAGGTTGAACGGAGGTTAGATTTCTTTGCAGCGGCCAAAGAGGAGGTTTGTTTCGTCATTTTTTAATTTATTTTTCTTTTGAGAGCTTACTTTGACGCAATTATTTCATACATTCCGCAATTTACAGGATAGATGTTAATTTGTACTTTTGGCCCAGGCCAAATGAAAGATGCCAACACACTGCCCTTATTTATTTATTTTTTTAATCTTTTGTAAAACATAAGAATAACTGAAGTTAAATGTTAATGCCAGGGCAAAATTTCAAGTTAGTATTTTTATTTAACAATATCCAAACTGAAGATGACATAGTCTGCCTTAAGTTAATCTTAAAGTGATAGGCCAAATTGTTGCCACCATATATCCCCAAAATATTGAACTTTTATTTTACAATTTCAGAAAGATGTGGCATACTTATAAATAATATCCAGCACAACAATTAACTTTCAGACATTAACCTATCTGTAAATGGTTTACTTGTGTCTAATATAATCCAGCTGATCTGTGAATATCTCGAATGTTTTTTTTTTTTTTTAGAAAGCTTTAGTGATTAAGTGTCAAAGATTCTATGTATGGAGGGGGGAAACTAATAATGAACAATGTCCTGAGCACGCTGTCCTCACCAAGATAGGCAGCGTCATTATGTGGGCATTTTTGTTCTTCAGCATGGACAGATAAACTCCTCAAAATCCTGAAAAAATAAAATAACCTGCAGCGAAAGCTTTGAAATTGTGATTGAGTTTCATTCTTCTGCAAAACAGCAGATCTACATAAACGAAGCTTTAATTGCCATGACTCCGATATGTTTAGCATTCCAATCCACACTCCATTCCAGCAGATGGCGGTAATGCGCATCTCAACGTTGCTTGCCAACCGCCAAAAAAAAAAAAAAAAAAAATGTCGCCGGCTCCGCCCCCATGCGGAAGTGGAGTACCTCCGACAAATTAACTGTGTAACGATAGCAGAGGTAGTGGACTCCATGCATTACCCAAGACATGTTTTGAGCTATTTTTGCCTTGTCAGCCAACACTAAGGTAAAAACGACAGGAAAGAAATTTCTCAGTCTTATCAGGCCTGTTAGGCTATTTGCGGAAACAACTGAGAAAGCAGGGTTAAAGCCCAAGTCTTTCACAAGAATGAAAGCAACAATTCTCATGGGAGGTGAGTGTGAAAGCTGTGTTGGACGCATTTTGCATGTACTAAATGGGTCAGTTAAGACTTAAGTAATACGTTTTGCTTTTTCACAAGCAGAAAAATGCTTAAAAATAAACATTAGCAAAAAAAAAGGTGCTTAAATGTAAATATCACAGTTACTGCAACACATGGTTTTATGCGGATGTAGAGCTACGATTGGAATTTACACGCATAAAATCAAGCATAACTACCTTCATTTATTGATCTTTCATGTGAATATCACTAAGTGTTATGACAAAAAATGGGATAGTTGCTTTGTGGAGACAAACACATGGTAGTTGCCATCCATCACGGTTGCATTTAACAGGACATAAGGTTAGCTGCAGGCCATGGCCCATTTTGTGCATTATTCCAGACTCTTTGGATTTTGGAAATGCAATAAATTGTATTCCACTCTCTAAACACTTTTGGTAATTGCTGTCGAGATTGCATGTTCCCCACGGACAACGCTTGACCATGATTTCCTATTATTTTCCTTGAAATCTCCATATGACCGCAGTGTGTGGGCGATGATGAATCCTGGCAATGTGGATGGAGTTTCCTCCAGATAAGAGGCATGTACTATGGCCGATTCATCAGTTGCTGTCAAACCCCAAAGAATGAATTTTATAAATATTTATTCCAAACCCCCTAGAATGATTGACAGGTGGAATCATGGCAATTGAGTAGTCTAGATCAAAGCATACTAATGGGACGACCAAATTAAGTCAAAAATGCGCAAAGACGGTAGGAACATGTGCCTGAAAGACTTGGAGCTGTAATTTCCTCAAAACACTGTCCTGCAAAGTATTAGGCGTGAGTTCAGAATAAACTTGCATATTCACCTTTATTGATTATTTATATGAAAACAAAAGAGATATTTGAAGTAAAACTTGACAAAACATTTAATAAGTTTACAGAGAATTAATACTTTTCCAAGGCACAGCAAATTGCATCTTTTCAAAGTACTTTGTTTTAATTCATTTAAGGAGATAAACAATAAATGACACATTAAAGTAAAGTGACCATATTCCTTTAATGGTGGGTGTCTAGTATCCATTGATCTTTGATGGACATTTTGATAATCAATTGGCATCATGCCATTCACTTATACAGCTTTTTACTGTGAATGGAACAAGTTCTCTTGTAGTTCCAAGAGTGGACATTTTGAGTGGCGACCTCAATGAATATCCCAGGCAGCACAATCTTGAGAAAGAACCATAATCAAGGGATTACTTTCTGCACACTTAACACCAATTGGCTGGGCTTATAAAACCATCAACTGAAGTAGGCTGATCTGATTTGGTAACACCAGAGCAGGTAATGAGAAGTCAAATATTGGGGCCCTGGAGATCTGGTTTTAAATGTGCCAATGTTTCCCAGTTCTTAATGAGTGTGGATGATGTCAAATAAATCATTCAAGAAAAACAAAATGAGCAGCTGAAACAGTTTACTGGACGTTGTAATACCTACTGATATATCAGTAGCATAAGAAATAAAAAGTCCACTATTGTGGAAAGTTAAAATCACATTCTCTACTTCAAAGTGTTTATAGCCTCCCTCTAGTTCAAGGGCTGTCACCCCAAATTGGAAGCGTAACAGGATTTTAAAATCTGCAGTCTCCAAACCAAAGAACAGCTAAGGATGCACAGAACCCTCAACCTCACAAACCAGAGCTTGAAAGGATACAGTACAGCTATGGCCTATAACATCAAATCTCTTCAGATCCCCCCCTGAGGGCAGCTCCCATCACTTGGTGCCTGTTTCACCCTGTGCTGCTTCTTCTCTGGGCCTTAACCTATCCTCCTGACAGAAAGGCTTTCACTAATAGTAATGTGATCAGTCAGTGCACAGAGTGTACAGAGAATGCCCTGTCCCAAGTGAGACATCATATCATACATGCCCGCCATCATTTCAATTTGTTCTGAGGCAACAAGGTGTAACCATTGCAACTATGGCCAAGAAGAAACTTGAAGTAGATGCAACACGTTTTAGATCCATTCATAGATTGTCATTTGAAGAAGACATATTAATGAAGAAACAAATGTAAACAAATATTTGCAGTCATTCTGGAGAAAAAAAAAAGTTTTTGCTTATCTGTCTCATTTAAATTATCCTTTTTACTTTGAAGAGCGCTCATATGTGTGTGTGTGTGTGTCAGTGATGTGCATTGAGGTTCATAGATGGTGAGGCACTGACTTAATCATAATCAGATTTACAAATATAGACCCCCTGCATGTTATTTACATAAGGAAGTGTCGCGCATGCGGATCAGCTGGAGGGCAAAAAGACTACATGACATGCATACATTCTGCCGCCATAGAATAATTCCGTTACCTCAATCAAACTTGGACATGTAGATATTATTAATTTCGTGCTGTGCTCCACAGCAAAAGGAAAAACCGTTAAGTACTCAAAACCATTTCTTTCTGGCTCTCTGTATCAGCGCAGCGCAATCTCGTTGCCATAGCAACTGACAATGCCGCAAAAACATCACTCAAATATTTCCCACACAAAGAGCAGGACATTCAGTCTGTTGCAGTAGTATGGTTTTAGGTTATGGTTTTTGCGATTATTAATAAGTGATTGCTGTGGTAAGAGGAGAAAACTATAAATGTATCGCTACACTTGACTTTACTGTATAGCCAGTTCACTGTTACTGTCTCTTACTCTGCAGTTGTGGAGTCACAATGTCTGGGATCATGAGCGCCCCCTGCCATGAGGCAAGAGAACTGCTTGCCGTTCACCTCGAATCTGTTCTCTCCTCAGCACACGAAACACGTTACACACACAGTTGGTGACAAAAAACACTGTACATTGTATACATAAGCTAAATTATGAAAAATCAGTTCATATGCTAAATGTTTTTTAGCCATTTTATTGGCGACGTACAGACAGGAGAAACATGATCCCATAGAATGGCAGCCAGTGCAGTTAGTGAGAGGTTGATCAATCCCAGGTGAGGCTCAGCTCGCTGCTGCCTCACCAGCTGCGCTTCTGAGCATTTGAATGGGAAAATGCGAAATTCAGCGATTTTGAAGAAATAATAATCAGAATTGGTTAAGCTAAATGAAAAATAGGTACTTTATAGTACAAACCACAGGGTGAAAAGAGCAATATATAAATTATTTTATCATTATATCAGGTGAGGCTGCCATCATGTGTGTGTGTATATATATATATAATGTCAATCTTTCTCATGTTTGAAAGTCTTTGAAGTACAGCCAACTTCCTAATACCTTTCAACTTACCTAAAGATATGATTTGATTAGGTTGACAGATTGTGCCTTCTATTGAAGGCTTGGTTTAAAAAGAACTAAAGCATAGCTGTACAAATCGTTATGCTCTTCTTTCAGGTTCCAATTTTCCTCTCACTTTTAGAATATCTATTGAGGAAGATATCCATCCATGTCAACTCACGTAGCGATAGAACACATGTCCTATCATCTTGCCAAGAAGACACTGTGCGGGGGTGATGGTGATTAAAGTTTAAACTTGGAAGTCATTTGTTGCCGTGGTAACACAGTGGCCCAGTAGAATTTAATGAATCAATTAAGCTTGACAGCCTGTGGGGAAGCCAAGGGTGGAGAAGATTGGTAGTGCAGTTATCACATGTGGTGTATTCGGTAAAATTGAATACAAGATTCTGTATGAATGCCCCCTTTTTGTTTTTCAGAAGGCTCAGCAAGATGGAAATACCAGTTTTATGATATTGCAGGGATTTTGACAGAATTAAATAACATTTCGAGTTTCCTGAAGGAGGTCAGACTTGACAGATCAGCTTAATCATGCTGAATCACATCTTGCAGTTTGAACTGCTCTCCAACAACCATTTTCAGAGTATTCTGATTGTGAATAAACAGCAATAAAAACTCAAAGGTCAAAAATGAAGCCAATGGGCAAAAAAAATATCCCTTGTATTGTACGTTTTAGCTTGACTTCTTTTGCTAAAAAATATTAAACAATGAATAGATTCTTTGTGCTTTGCATGGAGAATTTGATGGAAATGTCTACTTTAAAGTATATGTGGAGTAGAAATCACTTATTCCAAAACGTTTGAAGATTTTTATCACCAACCAATGTTCCTTTTAGCACCAGCAAAATGACATGCATATAATGTGTGCTTAGTCCCTGGAAAGAGTTTAGTGCAGAGACAATGGCGTTTCTAAACGGCCACAATTCCCTTCACAGGTGGATGCGATTAGTGGTTGAGGACAGAAGGCCACAATCTTTCCCTCTCCTCACCCCATACTTCACTAATGTTCCTAATGCTATAAGAAAGCAGACAGCAGTGTCACATTTCATTACACACAAACACACGTTGACTTTAGTTCCGCTGCATCTTCTTTATTCTGGGAACATAACCCGCGGCCAACTGGACTTTACTGGTCAACAGGTTAAACTAAGAGTATAGTGGGCCATGCTACTGACATTCATGAAACCTTTAGAAATGTCCGCTGAATATTTTTCACTGCTTGCTGTTGTCCAGTCATTATGAACCAAAATATGTTAAGGTTATGATTGGAAAATAAAATAAAAGAAAACTTTTTTTCTTTTTTTAAGGAAAATACAGTCTCAGGAAAGTGTAACAATTCCCAAAATCCAATAGTTTGTAGATTCAGCTTCAGGATCAATTATCTGTAATTGTTTCTTATAAGACTTTTTTTTTTTTTTTTGTCTCTAACATCTTTAGGTACTATATTCAAGCTACTGTTCTTTGCAGCAATACTTGGGTACATTAAAGTTTACCACTGTTTTTTAATGGACAGCAATAAGGCCACACCACAGTAATCTCTCTCAGGTCTGGGCTTTGACTTGCTCAGTTGCCAAACCTTTATTTGTTTTTTTCTAAACCCTGTGTACAAAATACTACCCTTGCACTGTAAATTCAAGACCAATTTTCATACAGGCAAAGCTTCTTCAAGATGGTCTTGCTGTGATTTATTGCAACTTACTACCAAAAATATTTGAACTGTTGAAACCAAATTTGAATTTTCTTTGTGTAAACCATTAATGGACTGTCATTTTTTGCCAAAAGTAATTTTGACATAAACAATTGCCACTTCTTTCTTTCCAGAAGTCGTTTCAGACAAAACACTTTTTTTCCCCCCACAAGCTATGTTACAACATACATATGCTGTAGGCTACACATTGTAATGGCCAGCATTACTGCCTCATAGCAACTAAGACCTGGGTTTTTGTCCTGATTGGGTGTTTCTGTGAGAGGTGTTTACATGTTCAATAAAATCCTGGCAATGTGTTGCTTTTTTTTTCATTCAATTTCTTCTGAAAAATATAAACAATCATGACTTATTACTCATTGGTTAATGCTTGATTATAAAGAGATTATTTCTTGACAGATGTAAGTGAACTTCTATTTTTTTTTTGCCCACTTAAGTATTTTTAACTTCCTTTCCCTCTGCTGTTGCTCTTTAAATGCATTCCTCCTCCCTTAATCCCCTCCCCTTCCTGCCTTGCAAGAGATCCCGAAGGATCAGCTTTTGTCAGTTACAGTGAAACCTGAGAGGGGCAGCCTGAGCAGCTATTTGCACAGTAAATCTATTTAGGTGATTCAAATAACAGCGGGTGAGGAGCATTTTGCGCTGTTTGCCTGTTGTGACTCTCATTAAAATGCACTCTCATTAAAATACACTTGTATGCAAGTGTATTTACTTGCATACACTTAAGAGTATAGATAAACAAGTGATATTTACACAGAAAATAACTGTGTGGATCATGGAATAATAGAGGAAATTGGTTTATAACAAGTGTTTGTAGAGAAACAGCATTTTAGTATTCACCTCTGTGTATTTCTCTGGAAAGGGAAATGTCACTTCATATTAAGCTTGCCACAACCCTTGAAGCAAGGGTTAAATTTTATGCTGAAATTTATCACATTTCAGCATAAACAAAGGCCTTGCACTATGAAAAATTAAAAGAAGGCTTGTAATGACACACATAGTAAAACGGTAAACCATTATAGGGGGCGAATTCTGAGATTTTCTTGAGACGCTCGACTGAATGACAAATGGACTGCTTTATAGGTCGAGGCCAGAAAGTTCCGCTAGTAAGTCATGTGACCAGCAAAGTTGCCCTTGCCTGCAATGCCCAGCTTGCAGTGTAGTCTTGCTATCAAGGATGCACAGAGACAAGGGTTAAGTAAAACCTATATAAATTTAGATCTAACATTTTAATATAGTGGACTGGCGTAACTAAAATTAACTACTTCAGTGAGAATTATAGTAGTCTGTGTAAAGAATTTAAGATTAGGGTGATGGCAAGGAGGCCTTCCAACATCAAAGGCTAAGAGGTCATAAGATAAATTGTCAAAATGCCAGTGGAAACATGGAAAAAGTTGTCCTGCAATATTAAGACCTTGATCGAAACACATTTTACCCCAATTATTATTTTTTTATATGCTAGTGGTATGAATAGTTTTGGACTTAGCTGTGTGAGATTTAGATTAGTTTAATTTTTCTTTCAGTGTTTAGAAGTAGAAGCAACATAAATAAATTTTTACGTTACCAAAAGACGCAGACACCAATAAATTCTGCCATGTGGTCCTCATCTGGCAACCCCCGGAAACACTGAGAGCCAACAGTCTCGCGTAGTTTTATTATTTTTTCTTTATGTTGGCTCCAAATTCATCTCACACAGACGCACGCAAACTGTTACAATAAGCATATGCATGCATGTTAATTTTCCAGCAAACTGGTGACAAACAGCATACATGCACTTTCGCCGTGTCTAACATCCCAGACTGGGATATTTCTTGCAGTGTGAGACTGGGCACCGATCTGTTGCGCCCTCCCCTTTTTTCCCTCTTTTTATTCTTTGACACAAGCTGTTGAACCGCTCTCTAATAGCCTTTCACAACAAGTGTTGGACCCTTAACAGCAGGCTATCTCACGTCTGAACCTAAAAAAGCAAATCCCTCAACTCCACCGGTGGGAGGAGGATGAGGAGAAAGAGGAGGAGGGGGAGTCAGATAGCGACCAGATTAGATTTGTTTCCAAACGCGCACCGATGGCGGTGTGAGGCGTTTGGATGAGGAGGACGCCGCTTTGGATTGGTGATCAGTTTTTTGCGCATCTTTCGCCCTCATCTTGGGTTGAACAAAGACAAAAGCCATGGATTACTCTCTTTGCATGTTGGTTCTTCTGACGACTCTTTCGTCGGTTTCGCCCGGACAATTCCCAACATCCCAGATGTGAGTATAGCCTCCAAACAGCCTGTTGGCTTTCCAAACTCTCCGGGAGTAACTGTAAGGCGCGCCTGGGAAATGACGGCTTTATTTTTTGTCAGAGCGCTTGCTTGTGTGAAACCGTAACACTTCCCCCCCACTAGTCTGAGTTAAGGAAGTGAAAGTTGTTAAAAATGCATGTGGCCGATATGAAGTCAAATTTGACTTCATGGAACATGTTTTAGTTGTCCTTACTATAAGCTTGCAGTGGTGTGACGTGTGTCTTGCTGGCTGTCACATCCATCATCTTGGAAAGATAAATAAAGTTTAATGTCTAAAGTTTTCCAGTTGCACCTTTAAAGAGACTTTTGTTTTGAATTTAAGTTATATGAAGTCAAGTACAGAGTTGAACTACTTTTAGCATCATGTATTAGGAATATGTAGCTTTCTTGTGGTATTGTTTCCTAAGAGGTCTCAAATAAATAAATGGGAGGTCTTGAGAATGTAAAAAAAAAAAAAATACCAAATGTTTTATAAGCAAATATATGTATATATATATATATATATATATATATATATATATATATA